>CP139506.1:258716165-258736163 GCA_021014915.2 Artemisia tridentata subsp. tridentata
TCCTACGTTTGTATGTCTTTTGAGGTTGTGAGGTAGAGGCCAAAAGAGTGGGTGTGCATTGGGTATCAGCTGGGATTGTTGAACCTTCACCTTGTGTTTGTTGACCAAGTTTCAACATTGTTTGAAACAATGGTGTAACTTTTCTTGAAAAATCTTTTCCATCCCTCCTCATGTTAGAAAATACCTTTTTAGTAAGAGAGGGAGTGGGATAAACATTTTTGTGACTTTTCTTTTTAACAAACTGATTGTCCAAAAAGAATTATAAAAACCTTGGATAGATGAAATATTTGCTTGAAGAACTATCCAAGTTCTTAACCATATGTTCAAAAATTAATTTTGAAAAATTAAACCTTTCATTGTCAGCCAAACAAATTATGGCAGATGCCAAATTGCTACTGAACTCATTCCAACCAGTGGTCTTTGGACTAAGACACACTAAAACTGTATGGATTAAGAATTTCCACTGATGAGAGAAGTTTCCTTTGTAAAATTTTAAAGCATCATTTTTCCTCTCATATCCCATCTGTGAAAGTTTTTCAAAAATTGTAGCGTTAGGAAGATTCTCAATTCCATTAGCATCTCCTAGTTGAAGATCTCTTCTAATAGATGCCTCAGTAATGAGTATCTTCTGCCCATCTACAAGGGCATGAATTTGTACTTTCCCATTATGAGTTTTGACATTTGCAGACGACCAAAACTGTATAATGTTGGAAACATATAAAGTAGGTTTTACTGTTAAAGAAAACCTTATATAGCTTGCATTAAGAAAATCAATGATTTTAGTAAAATCTACAGACTCGTTAGGTTTTTCTAAAAATGCAACATTATTGTGTGGTTCAGTAAAAGTTAAGTGCCACATGATGATTTGATTTGGGGGTTTTTTGATTTGGTGTTAAAAACTGAATTAGGGTTTAGATGAGAGTGAATTATGTGCGCGTGAAACTGATTATGTGAATCAATTATGAATGAAACCCTTAAGTGTAAAGTTACATAACCATACCCTGTATTCTCAAACCCAGCAGTATAAACCTAGCAGTAATAAGTTAATCCTAGCAGCAATAACTTTATGCTTAGCAGCACTAACTTTTAACCAAAAATTTTTTTTCAGCAATATTTTCCCAATATCTTTTAAAACAATACTGCACCAAGTATTTTAAAGGGATTAAGTGTAAAGGAAGACACTTAATCATTTTCGATTGCATTTAACCTCTGGTTGTGTGAGAACCAATGATTTCAGTATAAATACTGCCAGTGATCAGATAGACTCATTAATAGAGCCTTCTTGACAGGGTTTCCAGCTCATGGCAGTTGTTACCTCTAACACAAATGTATTAGGTTCACTTTTTCTCGCTGTTCTCAATACCAGATGTCCTTAGACTAACACACTATCAAATGATAGAATGGTAAAGAGTGAGTTAGATCAGTTACTATCTTACTAACTAAAACCATCAATTCATATCATGGAAGAATGTGTTACAATTATCAATTAGTGAAAGACATTCTCCATCATTAAGCAACAGCATCTCATCAAATAATTCACCACATTTGCTTCTTCAGACAGTACCAAATCCAAACACATTACTTTTCTTTTTCTGCAAGAGTTAGTGCAAAACCAAGAAAAATACAAGCAATAATATTTCACAATAAGCATACCATCTATTTATACTTAGCAGTCTAAATATAACTAGCAACATTAACTCAGCAGTTCTAGCAACACTAAGTATACTAAGCAGCAGAAACAATTTTATTGACCTAATAGCAGTACTAATCCTTACAAAACTTTACAAAGACACAAAGAGATAAGAATTTTCAAAGATTAATCATTCCAATACTAACAACTAAAAATTGAAATCTACCCACATCAAAAGCTTTTATAAGCAAATCTGCAACATTATTATCAGTATGAATTTTAACAATTTGAATTAATTTCTTTTCATAACAATCTCTTATAAAATGATGTCTTAACTCAATATGTTTTGTTTTTTAGTGATAAACAGGATTTCCAATAATACACATAGTACTGCTATTATCAATATATATTTTTGTATTAATAAAATTGTACCCATAATCTACCAATTGATTCTGAATCCAGAGCACTTGTCCACATCAACTTGAAGCAGCCACATACTCAGATTCTGTTGTGGAATTAGTGATATGGTTTAGATTACTCTTATTTTACAAGGCAATATTCTATGATTTAAGTGTATATTAGTTCTTGTTTGATGAAATATATGCTTAATTATGTTTAAAAGTTGTTTTGTAAGGTTAGCATGATGTTTTGATGCGGATGGATCGGATTGGAGATGGATAGCATTGAAGATGTTCGAGATTGGATATGCTTAGAAGACCATAAGCCCTTGTGTCCTAATTTGGAAGGCCTCATGCTACTTAAAGATTGAAGAACACATTTCGAGGCGGAAGACCATATGCCTTAGCAGAAGGCCTTATGCTCCACGTATGAAGAACATCTATTTTCCCAGGCATACGCCCTTATGCCCCAATTTCAGAAGGGCGTATGGGGCCTGCGCTGTAAGTATAAAAACCCATTTTTTAGGGTTTTTCACATATTCTTCACTTCCACTTCACCACACACTCTCAAATTGACCTAGGTCTGATTCTTGGCGACTTTGGAGCTTTTTGGAGTGAAGATAGGGGAGAATAACACCTTTTGATTCATACAAACACTATTGTAATCCAACGGTTAATTCTTGACTTTTGATTTATGATTATGTATTGTGCTATTTTCTTTAGTTGTTTGTTTGATTCACTCTTTATGAGTGAGTAGTTCCTTAATGTTTGCTTAGATTAGATGTAGCTTGTGGTTGGATAATACAAACATGGTGTGATTGTGCAAAACCCATTTGGGGGTTTTTGATGAAATGAATGTTTTGATGTTTTCTTTATTCAAAGCTTGTATTTATCAACTAATAGCTCTATGAATGATTGGATTAACCTTAATTTAGACCAAGGATTATTGGGATTTGTTGGGGGTGAACTAATAGCTTTGAACATTGTTTAGTCGCACATATGACCATATGTGTGATTGGAACCTAAACATAAAACATTTTGTGGAATCAAAGATTGGTTTTAAAAGCATAATTTGAGGTGGTGTTTACAAAGACCCTTTTAGAACTTTCCAATAATTGTTAGGGGTAGACGATGAAGACCCTCAAAGTCTAGCCACATTTGTAACCCAAATCATACAATTGCACTATGTTGAGTATTATCCAACCCAAGTGAAGTCTATCTAAGCAAGCATTCTTCTTAGTATATTGTTTCTCAAATTTTATTTAGTTAAGTGTTTTAAAGTCTTTTCTAAGTTTAAATTAATTTAGTTTAGTTCTAATAGTTTACAAAAACAAAACAAAAACCCATTTCATAACTAAATATAAAACGAACATTGATTATCTTGATTTAATTTTGGCTTCCTTGGGACGATAAAACCGGTCCTTACTTTACTATATTACATACGATTGTTGCACTTGCCATTTGTGTGTAGTTTCTAGTTTGGTAATTTCCAAAGTTTATTTTTCAAGTATTAAAACACACACCAAGTTTTTGGCGCCGCTGCCGGGGAGCCATAAATCATCTTTTGAAAAAGATTATTAGTTTTGTAGTTTACTTGATCCTTCTTGAAGAATTTATTCTTTAAGAAGTTACTTGCTTTTTATATATATTATCTTGTTTGGATTTCGTTTGTTTCCTTGTGTTTTAGTTTTGTAGTGCATGACCCGAAACAATCCATCCGAAGATTTGCCAAGTCCTTTATCCGATCCGGAAAGAGTTCTTCATCAACAGTTGAGAGCAATTCGGAATTCACGTCAAATTGAAAATTTGGGTACACCGGGTCCTAGTTTAGATAGAGAGTGTATGACAAATATTCCACCACAAAACAACTAACCCCCCCACCACCACCACTAAACAATCAAAACATAGAAGACAACAATATGGGTGATCAATTGAGACCAATGGAAGATCTTCTTCAAGCACTAACCGAAGGTGTTGGAGATGCTATATTAGTACCCGCGGTTCTAGCTAATCAATTCGAGTTGAAAACCGGGTTACTAAACCTTATTAGCAATAATCCCTTTCATGGATTTGAGAACGACGACCCACATTCTCACATAAAAAGATTCACCAAATTAACCCAAACCATCAAACTAAACCAAGTCCCCCAAGACTTTGTGAGGCTAATCTTGTTCCCTTTTTCACTAGAAGGAGCCCGAAGATGGTTAGAGAAGGAACCTCCAAATTCAATCACAACTTGGGAAGATTGTGTATCTAAGTTTGTGAATCAATTATACCCTCCTTCAAGAATTACAAGTCTTAGGAATGACATAACGCAATTTCAATGAGACTTTTAGTGAAACATGGGAAAGTTTCAAGAGTTTGTTAAGGAAGTGTCCTCACCATGGTTCTTTGGATCTACATCAAATAGACACCTTCTACAATGGTTTGAATTAATTTGATCAAGACTCACTCAATTCAGCGGCGGGAGGCAATTTGTTGTCTAGGAACACTCAAGAAGCGTTGGTTATTTGAAAACAAGGCTAAAGTGAGAACCACAAGGAACAAATCTCAAGTTTCGAGTGGCACTAGTAGTTCAAGTCAAAATGAAGCCATCAATGCTCATACTCAACAAATTCAAACCCCTGGGAAGCAAATTGCAACCATGCAAAAGTCGATGAATGTAGTTCAAGAAGTTTATAACGAGCGTGGAGGAGCACATCCAACTAGGGAATGCCAAGGGCCAGGGTATTCGAATCAAGAGGAGGATGTTAATGCATTTTTGGGTGAATTTCAAGATATGGGCCAAGGGAGAGGGAAGTATCATTTCAAGCCTCAAGACAACCCCTATGGAAACACTTACAATGAGAATTGGAAGAAACACCCCAATTTCTCATATCGTTCAAACAACACTCAAAATCCTCCCGGTTTAAACCAAAGCTCAAGTTCTAATCAAAACCGTTCAAACTTCCAAAACCAACAACAAAACCTACCTTATCACAATCAATCCCAAAACCGACAATTTCAACCCCAACAACAACCTTTCAACCAAAACCAATATCAAAACCGTAACCAATACCAATCTAACTACCAAAATAACCAATCTCAAAACTACCAAAACTACCAAGATCCTCAAAACTACCAACAACATCAATAACAAGTACCTTATCCACAAAACTCACAATCACAACCAACCCCACCCAACGACCCTTTGATGGCGATGATGACCAAGTTTTGTAACAATCAAGAAGCTAAAAACAACCAAGTTGATTCTACACTTCAAAATCAACAAGCCACTCTCAAGGACTTACAAAACCAAATTGGTCAAATTTCAAAAATGGTTCAAGAAAGGCCCCAAGGTGGTCTTCCTAGTAACACCGAGCAAAATCCCAAGGATTTGAAGGCGGTTTTCACTAGAAATCAAAGAGGACAAAGGAACATGGATTTGGGGGAGGAAAATAGAAGGGAAGTGATTGAGAAAGGTGTTGAAGAGGATAAAGGAGATGAGGTTGAAATAGAAGAGGAATTGGTTGTAAAGAAGCCTAAGGGCAAGAATGTGGTAGTAGAAGAAGAAGAGGTAGTGAAGGGGAGTGAAGGCTCGAGTGGAAATGATGTTCAAGTGGACAAGATGCAACCAAATTGCCAAGGAAGTACCGCATATGTTCCACCACCTCTTAAACAATATGTGCCCGCAATTCCTTATCCACAAAGATTAAGGAATCAACAATAAAAGGTGCAATATGGTAAGTTTCTTGAAATGTTTAAACAACTTCATGTGAACATTCCCTTTGGTGAGGCTTTAGCTCAAATGCCTAAATATGCCAAGTTTCTTAAGGACTTTCTTTCTAACAAGAGTAAGCTTGAGAACTTGTCTAATGTAGAGCTAAATGCCAATTGTTCGGCTATTGTGTTGAATAAAATACCAGAGAAGATGGGTGATTCGGGTCCTTTTACTTTGCCATGTGGTCTTGACAACAATACGGTTAAGCAAGCATTGGTTGACTTGGGTGCTAGCATCAACATGATGCCTTACTCTTTATTTGAGAAGCTAGCCTCAAAGGAACTCACACCAACTAGGATGAGCATTAGGCTTGCAGATCATACCTATAGGTATCCTAAGGGTATATCCGAAGATATGTTGGTTAGGGTAGGGAAGTTCATTTTTCCTGCCGACTTTGTGATATTGGATATGGATGAAGATGTGAAAGTTCCCATCATTCTTGGAAGACCATTTCTCATGACTTCAAAAGCTTTGATTGATGTGTTTGATAAGAAAGTCACACTTAGAGTTGGTGATGAATCAATGGTATTTGATCTTTCGGAATCAATGAAACGTCCAAAAGAAAGTGATGATGAACTTTACTATGTTGAGGGTATTGAAAACATGACCGAAGAGGTGATTGACCAAAGTGTTGGTGCAGGGGCCATAAGGCCTTCTGTTAGTAGTGCATACAGCGGTATGGTAGAGAACCCAATTTGGACAGAAACAGTTAGGAGTACCATACGCCCTTATGGGTTTTCACCAAAAGGCCGTATGCCCAATCCCACACTTGATCATACGCCCAACCACCAGATCATACGCCCTAACCAGAATTTCAGAAGGCCGTATGCACCTTCCACAGAATCTGCCAAAACTTCAACATTTAGCATAAGGCCTTCTGCCCTTCCACCATATGGGCGTATGCCTTACTTGATTGAAGAAAATGATATGGAGAGTATGGAACCTTTCTACTTTGATATGGGGGGGGGGGGGTGATGATATGTTTCAATCATATCATTTTGAGTTGGGAAATGAAGAATTAAAATTGATTGAAGACCTCCTAACCGTGGATGCGCCTCTAATCACCAAAATTGAGAAACTTCCACAAGATGATGCATTTAAATTGAAACCATCAATTGAAGATCCACCCTCACTAGAACTCAAAGATCTCCCAAGTCACTTGGAGTATGCTTTTCTTGTGGATGATTCCAAACTCCCAGTTATCATTGCTAAATACTTGTCGGCAATTGAGAAGGAGAAGTTACTTGCGGTACTTAAAGAACACAAGAGGGCAATTGCATGGAAAATATCCGACATCAAAGGAATAAATCCATCATATTGTACTCATAAAATCCTAATGGAGGAGGATTACAAGCCCGTTTTTCAACATCAAAAGAGGGTTAATCCAAACATCAAAGAGGTAGCGAAGAAGGAAGTAGTGAAGTTACTTGATGTGGGTTTGATATATCCCATATCCGAATCACCATGGGTTAGCCCGGTTCAAGTAGTTCCTAAGAAGGGTGGGATGACTGTTGTGATGAATGAGAAGAACGAGCCAATGCCTACAAGAACCGTCACAGGATGGAGGGTTTGCATAGATTATAGAAAGTTGAATGATGCTACCCGAAAGGATCACTTTCCTCTACCTTTCATTGATTAAATGTTAGAGAGGTTGGCGGGAAATGTGTTCTATTGTTTCTTAGATGGATTTTCGGGCTACTTCCAAATTCCCATAGCACCCGAAGATCAAGAAAAGACCACTTTCACTTGTCCATATGGTACATTCGCTTATAGAAGGATGCCTTTTGGGCTTTGCAACGCCCCAGCTACATTTCAAAGGTGTATGATGGCCATATTTCATGACATGATCAAGTCTTCAATGGAGGTGTTTATGGATGACTTCTCCGTGTTTGGTAACACTTTTGATTCTTGTTTAAACAACCTTAAAAATATGCTCTCTTGGTGTGAAGCCGCTAACCTAGTTCTTAATTGGGAAAAGTGTCACATCATGGTTCAAGAAGGCATTGTTTTGGGTCATAAAATGTCCAAAGTGGGAATGGAGGTCGATAAAGCTAAAATTGAAACGATTTCAAAACTTCCTCCTCCCACTTCGGCAAAGGTCATAAGAAGTTTTCTTGGTCATGCGGGTTTCTATAGAAGGTTTATAAAAGATTTTTCTAAAATTGCAAGACCAATGACACAACTTCTTGAAAAAGATGCGCCTTTTGTTTTTACAAATGAATGCCTTAATGCTTTTAATGTATTAAAACACGAACTCACATACGCACCAATCATGGTAGCCCCCTCTTGGGAGCTACCATTTGAACTAATGTGTGATGCTAGTGATTATGCAGTTGGAGCCGTGTTAGGACAAAGGCATGGGAATCATTTTCAACCAATCTATTATGCAAGCAAGACATTGACGGATGCTCAAGAAAACTACACCACCACGGAAAAAGAATTGTTAGCGGTAGTATTTGCTTTTGATAAGTTTAGGTCCTACCTTGTGTTATCCAAGACCATCGTCTACACGGATCATTCGGCTTTAAAGTACTTATTTGCAAAACAAGACGCCAAACCTAGACTAATTAGGTGGATAGATAAGGGATAAGAGGGGAGCCAAAAACTTAGCCGCTGACCACTTGTCTAGGCTTGAAAATCCATTCTTAGAGAGGTTGGAAGAAAAGGAAATAAATGATCAATTCCCGGATGAATATTTGTTAAGTATAGAAACAAATCAACCCTAAGGCTCATTTGCCCAAGATGGAACCCCATGGTTTGCGGATTATGCTAATTACTTAGTGGGTAGAATTTTAAGGGAGGATATGAGCTATCAAGACAAAAAGAAGTTCTTTAAGGATTTGAAAAATTACTTTTGGGTAGATCCATATTTGTTTAGGATATGTTAGGAATATAAATATTCATCTGAACACTCGGTCACCCCGAGTATCTGTTAGCATTAACTAGCTCGTAGGATTATTAGTAATATTAGTAATAGCTTAGTTATTATTGTATTTGTGGAGTGGGTCGGGTCTTTACCCACTATCAGCTCACTCCATAGCCCACTAGGGGCAACTTATGTATGTAAGTATAAATACCCCTCTCCACCTAGGGAGAGGGTTGGAACTTCACTTTCATTTCAAGCTAATACATTTCCAGTTTCTCTCACAAGTTCCCTCTCTACTCTCTCTCTATAACTCCATCATGGATTTGTTCTTCCATAACCCAAGATCTCCCGATTCCCACACAATAATCAACATATAATCGATCCTACAATTGGTACCAGAGCCAAGGTTGTTAGTTATGTTGATTTTTGTGGTTCGAATCACTGCTTTGAAGCTGTTTTTTTTTTTTTTTGCTCAACTCACTTGTTTGAAGCTGTTTTTGCTTAATCTGTTTTGAAACTGGTTTAAGTCTACCATGGGTATGCTTGGTTGTTTGCTTTGGATCAGTTAGTTATTTTGCGGTGTTTTATTTTGAAGATTGCAGTTTTTTCTTGGTTGCGGTTTGTACACATGTTCTTGGTTGAGTTTTGATGAAAGTGAAAAGCCAGATCCGTTTTTATGGGAAAAGTACGAAAGTGACAGGTGAATGCGGTTTGACCAGTCAACTGTGGTTTGACTGGTCAACTGCCTTTTGATAGTTAAGTTTTGACTGATCCATCCATTGCGGTTTGAGGACATGAAGACATATTTTTATGTTTTATCAAATAAAATGCTATCAAAATTTCACAAGTCACTTCGGTTTGTGCACTGCGGTTTGGTTATTGGTGTTGCAGTTTGATACTGCGTTTTGACTCAAGGGTTTGCGGTTTGGTGTTGCATTTTATGGTAACATAAAAGAAGGAGATGAAGTGAAAACCAGAAACCACAAACAAACCATATACTACAACTCCTTATTGGAACAGTCCACAAACAAACCATAAATCACAGAAGTTCAACAAGTACATACATATTAAATCACAAATCCATACATATTAAATCACAGAAACAAGTCCATTACATCCATATATATCAAATCCATTTTAATCCTATAGCCCATCTCATATTTCACGTCGAGAACAACAAACAACTTCTCTCCATTCTCAAAACAACAACCTCTAATCAACTCAAGACACATACAAGCCTCGAACTAAACTGAAATATATTTAAAGGATCTCAGCTTGTTTCTTATTTCGTGTGGAACAAAAATCGTCGAAAGACCTTTACAGATCTTAAACATACGAAAAGAACATAATCATCATCGATCTATTTTGAATGTCGAGCCTCATTCATTAAATATTTGACACAAAAGAAAAGAAATATAACAATTGTGTTGTCTTCTTTTCTTTAAGTCGTTCAAGACATAACCGAACAACCCAAGTTGACCCTACCTGAGATCCTCCAAAGGATCTTGATGATGAAGTATTTATGGTCTTGGCCTTCCTCCTCTTCGTATGCATAACAGTTATCTAATCAGGGTTTGTGTTGATTCGTGTTGTTATGTGGTTGGATCAATTGCTGATGAGATTTGATTAGTGTTGTTTGTGTTGATTCACTTTGGTATGTGCTACCTAAGATCATCCGCAGATTTAATCTTTCGTTTTGATTCCGAGTTGAGGAGATAAGGGTGGCGGATGGATTATTATGTGATTAGGGTTTGAGTGGTTGTGGATAACTTGGTTGTTGTGTCAAATGTATGAGATGAGAGAGGCGGATTGATTAAGGTGTGTTTAGGGTTGAGAAGTGAGACATATTAGGGCAAATTCAGTATCTTTACTTAAAAAACAATATACCGGGTATTGCTTTTGGGCTTAAAATGGTTTCAATTTGTCTAATCTAATTATGGGCCGAGTATTTCATTAGAAATTTTGGACTAGGTTCATTACTATATCCGAGGGTTGAGCTTAAATGATTTATCAAATGAATTTTGGAGTGGGCTCATAATTTTTATTTATCCGAAAATGGGAATGTATTGGGCTAAAATGATTTTATTATTCAATGTATATTAATACATTGTGTTAATTTAACATTCTCGTTGCTAAAAAGAGTGGTATTATTGGCTGTTACATATTTTCACGGGGATGCGTTTTAGTCAAGATTCGTTTAAACCATCAAAAGGCAAAAAAAAATTTGGGTATTTAACTACACGAAATGATCACGGAGTTGATTTGGTATTACTAATTTGAGATTGAAGTTGAATTTCACGAAGGCGCGTACTTATTTTATATTGAAGTCGGGGATGGTTGGATGCATGACTTTCAATGATGACTTGCTCGTGCTTAAGATTTAAGTTGAAGACTTGGTTTATCTAGTTTCCAGAAGTCGGGGTGGATGGTTGAAGACCTGGTTAACTATCACTTAAAGGAGATACATTATAGTACTCAGTGTCACACGCAGAAGACGATGTGGATAATCGCAAGAGGTGATGAAAGTCTCATACGTTGTCGGGATAGTATTGAGTACTTCGAGATTTGCATGGTGCACAAATTCTCTACACCGTTCTTCCAACAATAGTGCAAGCTCAAGTAACAAATTTGGGGAATTCTACTTCATATTTTCTAGGTTAGGCGACAGAATAATGTAGTTGGTTAAAGAGTTGATTGCGATTTGAGTCATTGCGATTTGATCTTTGCGATTTGAGTCACTGTTGATTAATTATGATTTGATTAATTGCGAATTGACAAGTTGCGATTTGACTAGTTGCGACTTGACATATTGCAATTTGACCTGTTGCGATTTGACGTTGCGAGTTGATACTTGCAATTTGACTTATTACGATTTGGTTAATTGCGATTTGACTTGTTGCGATTTGACTAATTGTGACTTGACTTGTTGCGATTTGATTAGTTGCGATTTGACTTCTGTGACTTGATTTTTGAAGACCAGTATTGCAATTTACTCTTGGCTATTCAGTGTGATTTGCTAACATCTTCATATCACTCTCAAGTAATCAATATCTTACGGTTTCTTTTGTTGATTTTATAAAATCCCGCGAAAGATTCGATTTCTCGGTTTAAATCACAAGAGTTGTAAAATCCCGTGATGATGGAACTATCCTGGAGAAAGAAAAGTGCATTTCCAGATCTTAATAGATTCTGGTGCTACGGTTTCAACTTCGAAGAAGGGATAATGTGTGTACTTCATGTATTGGATGATTTTTTGATATACTTTATGGCATTTTGGTTAAAACAAAGTTTCACGAGGTTATGCGCCTTTGACAAAGATCGGGATAAAACCATTATCAAAGTTCATTTAAAACATCAAAAGGGGCTAGATCTGGATATATAACCGCAAAATGTGACTACGGCGTTAATTCATTATTATTTATTTGAGGTTGAAGTGGAATGATTCGGCCCCAAACGGTCTACTAATATTGACCAAGTAAATGGTCAACAAGAATCAAACAATCTAGGGCACGATACAATTTACCAAAGGAGTTTAGTGTATCCCCGGGTCGTTAAGTCCCAGCGAGATGTGAATTCTGTAGTAAAACGAATCTGTGATCGGGCGAATATTGAACAGGAAAGGGTTTTGAGTGATTTACACTAATGAATAAAAGAAAATAGCTTAAATAAGTTAATAGAACAAGTACGTGAAAGCAAAATACTTAGAAACGTTTAAAACTTAAAAACGTACGTTTTATGTTTAAAATAAACGTCAACGTACAAAATAAAAAGTGAAAATGAAGAAATATTAATCCTACAAATATGAAAATAACTTTTTTATAAACCTAAAGATAAAAGAAAATTTTAAGAAAAAGAAAATTAATTATTTAACTATTTAATTAATTATTATTAATTAATGACTATTTATTAATTATTTAAAATGCACTAAATTAAAAGAAAATAGGAAATTATCCTAGAAAATTAAAATTTTAACTTAGATAAATATAAAATAACCTAAAACTTATTTTAAAACTGAAAATATAATTATTACACTTTTTATCTAATTATTATTAATTAATTACTAATTAATTATTATTTAAACTATTTTGATTTTTAATAAATACTAAATAAACAAAGAAAAATCTGAAACTTTTTCTATAAATACTCTGAGGTGACAGGAAGATAAGAAAAATATAAAAATGAAAAGTGCTTAATGAAAAAGCTGAAAATAAGCCAAATGGCTTAAATAGAAGCTATCACTTATTTTTATATTTTGATTTTCTTGATTTTTCTTTTACAAAACTATGAAACTACTGAAAATAAGCAACTTTAATAAAGACAACAATTTTAGAACTTAAAAATAAGCTGAAAACAAGCTGCTAATCTCAACAGTCTACTTATAAGCTTTTTAAGACTAGGATTTTGCAATTTAAGCTAAAAGCTGGAAACTAAGCTATGAGCTTTTGGAAAGAACTAAAAGGGACTTAGTAATCTATAAATAAACCAAGGTTACTAGAAAAAGCTAAGGAAAAGAGCTGAAAAGTTCTAAAATAAGCTGAAACTCCCTGAGTCTGCTGAACTAAGTGTGGCACAGGGCAAAACAGCCCCTTTTCAAGGGCTTAAAAGACAGCTAAGAAAAAATCCTAAAAATAAGGAAAAATGGGGAAACAATAACTGAGCAGTCCAATTTTAATCACCCCAAGATTCAGCTTATATTAACTTAATACGACTAAATCAAAATTCTGCAAAGGGCTACAAAAAACTATGAAAACTGAAAAGGGTCTGCAATAAAATTTCAGATTGATATGGGCTAACCTGAGGTTGAGGCCTAGGGAATTTTATTGCAGACTGAATATGCAGTATATAGAACCTGAAAAAGTGCAAAAAGACTCCAAAATAAGCTGAGCTTATTATGAGCTTGTTTTAACAGTTCACTTGCTAGTACCTGTACTATTTGGATCCAAACCTGTCAAAGCTTTAAAACAGACAATGTTAAGCTGAAAACATCTTTTGCAAGCTGTAATAAGCTCAATCAAATGTGACACTAATGCACATGAACAGTGCAGTGCCTTCTTAACCCATTTTGACCCTATTTGACTGATAAAACCAAACACCCCTTTACTTGACTAATTTGAAATTTAAAACTAAAAAGCACAAAAATAACTTATGATTCTGACTAATTAATATATAACTAACTTCAATAAGCTGAGAAAAACACTTTTCAAATTACAATAAGCTTTAAATAAGCTGTTGCTAAAATTGGACCTATTGACTGATTTTTTTGGTTTTTTTAAGTGAAAATGAGATTTAATTAATACTGACTAGAAAGACAAATTTCACTAACTCCCAATATAGTGAAGGACACAGAAAAAGTGAAATAAGCTCAAATAAGCTATGCTACAGTGGATGTTGACTTTTTGTTGACCTTTAGCAATTAACTCAGAGAAACCTCTAAAACACTTAAATAAGCTTTAATAAGTTCATAGAAGCTTATTTGAACAGATAATTCAACTTAAATCACAAGAAACTGGGAAGAACAAAATTGGCGGTAAAAACAGTTGAACCTGGAAACATGGAATTAATTTGATTAAACGATTGAAATACAACTTAAATTACTTGTCTAATACAGAATTTTACAAACCCAGAAGAAAATTACAAGAAACTTAGCTATTCGACATTAATTAAATTAACTACACTACTCTAAAATCTAACCTAAAATCTAACACTTTCTTCTCTGTGATTGAGTGGTCTCTTATAGTCAAAATATCTTCTCTGAGACCCTCTGATCAAATCCCAACACTTGGATAGCTCCAATTCATCCCAGCCGTGCACTTGTAAATTTGGCGCCAAAAAGTCTTGGGTTGATTTGAGCAGGATTTAGCAATTAAGGATTTTTGGGTGTTTGTGGAGGTGGAGGGGACAAACTGTGAAGTGGGTAGTGAGGTGGAAGGGATAGTAGCAGCTGGATAGGTGAGGTGGAAGGGATAATGGCGGTTTTAGCTTGTTTGACTTTCCCATGTACTGTAGAAGTTTGACTTCTACTTATTTAATCCTGCTTTGACTTTTCTGTGGTCAAACTTGGGTTAATTTGGATTTTGGGGAATAGAAATGGGTTAAGGGTTATAGAAAATGAGAAATTTGAATTGTTTAAACTTCAGGGACCAAAATTGCCATTTTCTGAAAGTTCAGGGACCTTTATGTCATTTTTAAAAGTTGAAGGACCAAAACTGCCATTTCTTTAAAACTTTCATCCAAGGACCAATATTGTAAAAGTTAAATAATTTAGGGACCTTGAATGATAATTTTCCACATTTTTAATACCAGGGACTATTTTTGCCAATTTCTGAAAGTTAAAGGACTGGGATTGACAATTATGCAAAATATGTTCGTTTTTCAACTGTTTTTAATCCTTTTGCACATGAAACACATAAAAACACAATCAAATGATATTTTCTGCATTTTGAAGCATATTTGCATGTTTTTAAATGTTTTTTGCAGTCTAAATGTGACAGAAATGATGAGTATTTAGACACTCATCAATCCCCCACACTAAACTATTGCTAGTCCCTAGCAATCTTTTATGAAAATTTAATGGATTTTATCTCTTTACCAAAAGCCATTACTTCTGGAGTAGCCAATGTTTTAGTATGTGATACTTTGGTACAATGATAACCAAATGATTTTGAGCAAATCATCAGCTGTCAACGGATTTGATTTGTCTTTACCAGAAGCCGTTTGCTTCTGGACTAGCCAACTCTTAGATAAATACAGTTATTATCTTTGGTGAGCTGATTACCAATTATGGATTTCCAATGCCTTTACCACAAGCCATAACCTTGCGGGCTAGCCAACTCTTCACTTATAAAGATATGGGGAGTTGAATACCATACAATTTTTGGCAAATTGTCAGCCATAAACGGATTTGATTTATCTTTACCAAGAGCCGTTTGCTCCTGGATTAGCCAATCCTTATGTGGGTTAGACATGGCGGACTGATAACCATTTATTGCGTTCTAAGTGAGAAAAAATTTTAAAATTTTGGCCAAAATGGGGGTACTAGATGGTACATATGATCAAATTCGCTAGAATCCCCCCCCCCCCCCACACTTAGAACTGAATATTGCCCTCAATATTCAAAGTACCGGTTGTTAAACCAACACTTAAAACGTGAAAAGGTAATACTAATAGCCATTATTTTGTATATACACACTTTTTTTCTTTTTTTTTGAACCTTACATATATACAACATGTGGGCATCTCCCCCACACTTAGGTGTTAGAAAAGAGAAAGAAGTCAGAGACATGGGTGAAAACCCATGTTGTGCTAATATTTTTGTTCACCGAGTCACTAGCTTGACTCGACCCCGCATTCATTGGTTCTTGGGGAAGCAAGTGGAAGAAACCATCTCCATCGGACTTTCATTCAATGTGTTTGGATTAACATTGAATTTCTTGAAAGTTCCACTCTGATGAGATATACACAGACCCGGCTCACAAATGATAAATGAAAATGCCGGGGTCAAAGATAGTGTCTTCATTCCCGAAGGAGTGAAGAACAGGAGAAGTCACCGTGTAGGTGAAGAAAAGAAAGAAAGTCATGATAAAAATCATGACTAACTCATCATCATTAGACGGAGAGTTCATGATTTCAGGATCATGAATCTCGTCATTTAAGCTCATTTGATCAAGACATATTCTGGGTGGGAGGGATGGAATTTTGATATTAATCAAATTCTCAGTGTTGAGAACATCTCCCTCCGGAACACAAAGATCATTTTTGTCTAGATCAAAGTGGAAGTTATCATACTCTGGTGGAGATATGATATGAGTGAGTTCAAAGGAGAACTCCTCATAAAGAGAATCATTCACGTGATGTAAATCTGTGAACCCTTGTTCTATTATGGAATCATCACCTACCTCGTTCTGAATATCAAAGAGTGGATTATCAGAAATTAAAGTGAATTCATATTCGAATTCAAATAGAAGATTGGTGAAAGATGTTTTGAATGCTTTGGGAACAAGATGATCAATATTCTCTTTTGGACTGACGAGCTCAGAAGGTAGTTCCTCCACATGTTAATGTCTCCACAAAATAAAGAATTTTCATCAGTATGTGAATCACTAAGCTCGGGGTTGGGATAAGAATTGAGTGATGGATCATGATATAAGAGACTTTCGATTTCTTCCAGATTGGATTCGAAATCAAAGAGATCATCATCACTTCCTGATGGAAGTGGATCAATGTGAGTAAGTTCATCAGTAAACTCCTCAAGAAGAAGGTCAACATCAGAATGGGGCAGTGATGCCTCAACATACTCAACTTCTCCATAAGATGTATATTCATCGTTAGAATCAGAGAAAGTCTCAAAATGATATTTTGAACACTCAAGAGGGGAAGGGATATCACACACATGATCAAGAATTCCCTGTGACTCACTTGGGATTGGGACAAGGTTCTCAGCACTAGACTTTATGAATTCGTCCGATTCCTTTTCAGGAATAGTGCTAATATGCTCGTCCCCCATAATAAGAGAATTAGTGGGAACTTCGGGTGTGATAACAGCAGACTGAGGGAGTTGATAAACGGTATCATTTAAAGGAATAGCACTCTCCTCTTCGTCTTCTTCATCCTCATCATCATCATCGAGCATGCACGCCTGTTTAAACAAGAAACGATTGTGTGCTGCTCGATCTTCGGCTAGAAGTTCTGCACAAGATTTCTCATGACGATCTTCTTGGGGAAGTTCTTTAATTGAATCCTTAATTTTTTTGAGTAAATTAAGAATTTCAAGAGTGTCTTGAGAAAGTTCTTGTAATGATGGCTGAGGTGGTGGTTGAATTGTTTGATACTGTGGAGGTTGGTCTTGATAAGAATAATCGTAACTGTTACAAGGACCATGCTCATTGACAAGCGGGTTCTCGTTTGACAATCGGATTCATAATGCGAACCTCCACAGTATTCACAACAGTAAAACTGTTGTGGTGGTGGTGGATAATATGGAGATGTGTCAAATCCGGATGATGTCTGATTGTTATAAGGGTTCTGCTCATAGACAAGCATATCTCCCGTTCGACAATCATATTCCGGATGAGGACAACCTCCACAAAATTCACAAGAATATGTTTCCATTTCATGGTGCGGGGGTTGGTTAGGGAAATTGGTTGTTTCATTGTTGGGATTTTGGTCATAGACAAACCCGTTTCCCGAATTCACAATGCTACAACCGCGGCAATTTCCACCATTCGGAGGTCCCCCACACTGTTTACAACCATAGTTGTAAGATGAAGACATGTGGGGTCGTGGAGAGCAGTCGGAGAAATTTGGCGGTTCATTTGGATCATAAGTAATTGAATTACTTGAACCGCAAAACAAACAACTCCCGTTCTGAATATCATTACCACATCGTTCACATGTACACCAATGCCATGGCAAACCGAAAAGCGGCTCACCACAACCAACACAAGGAATAAAATCCGGAGGTGGGACAAGTGGTGTGCTCTGAGAGCTAGGAATTTCCACCACTTCCGTTATGGTCTCTGGTTCTTGTTCTTGATAAACGTGAAGATTAGGCAAGTCGTTCTTTTTAGTCACCGTTCTAAGCTCTGTACGTTTGCCTGACAAACTTTTAACCGTAAATCGTGAAAGGTTAGGATCGATTCTTGACGGTTTGTCACTAATAGCATGTATATTGGGCTGTGAAGGGTAGTCAGAAGAACTTTGAGAATCATTGATGGAATTAAGCTCCCTTTTTAGGGCTACTTCACACCAATAACAAGGTCTACGATCCTTTGGTGCATGCTTTCCACACCGCTCACACGCACATTTTGAACAACGAAGGCTGTCAATCAATGGGCTTTCACAATCAAAACATTTATACCCAAGAGACGCCATAGAAGAAAGGTATAAGAAGTTTAGAATCAAATGGATAGAGGGTAAAGGGATAAAGAATCAAAAAAGGTAAGAGGGTAAAGATGAATATTTTTGGGTTTTTTGTGTTCGTAGAAAACTTGAATAAAAAAAATGTTTTTGGCAATCGTTCCGTCAAACGAATTAACTTCACGATAATTTTGGTTTTTATATGAAAATAAGAAAATATGAACAAAGATGGTAAATATACAATGGGTGTATATTCAACAATCACTGATACTTCAAATTCGTTTCTACGCAGCACACCTCCCCGGCAGCGGCGCCAAAATTTGATTCGGCCCCAAACGGTCTACTAATATTGACCAAGTAAATGGTCAACAAGAATCAAACAATCTAGGGCACGATACAATTTACCAAAGGAGTTTAGTGTATCCCCGGGTCGTTAAGTCCCAGCGAGATGTGAATTCTGTAGTAAAACGAATCTGTGATCGGGCGAATATTGAACAGGAAAGGGTTTTGAGTGATTTACACTAATGAATAAAAGAAAATAGCTTAAATAAGTTAATAGAACAAGTACGTGAAAGCAAAATACTTAGAAACGTTTAAAACTTAAAAACGTATGTTTTATGTTTTAAATAAACGTCAACGTACAAAATAAAAAGTGGAAATGAAGAAATATTAATCCTACAAATATGAAAATAACTTTTTTATAAACCTAAAGATAAAAGAAAATTTTAAGAAAAAGAAAATTAATTATTTAACTATTTAATTAATTATTATTAATTAATAACTATTTATTAATTATTTAAAATGCACTAAATTAAAAGAAAATAGGAAATTATCCTAGAAAATTAAAATTTTAACTTAGATAAATCTAAAATAACCTAAAACTTATTTTAAAACTGAAAATATAATTATTACACTTTTTATCTAATTATTATTAATTAATTACTAATTAATTATTATTTAAAATATTTTGATTTTTAATAAATACTAAATAAACAAAGAAAAATCTGAAACTTTTTCTATAAATACTCTGAGGTGACAGGAAGATAAGTAAAATATAAAAATGAAAAGTGCTTAATGAAAAAGCTGAAAATAAGCCAAATGGCTTAAATAGAAGCTATCACTTATTTTTATGTTTTGATTTTCTTGGTTTTTCTTTTACAAAACTATGAAACTACTGAAAATAAGCAACTTTGATAAGGGCAACAATTTTAGAACTTAAAAATAAGCTGAAAACAAGCTGCTAATCTCAACAGTCTACTTATAAGCTTTTTAAGACTAGGATTTTGCAATTTAAGCTAAAAGCTGGAAACTAAGCTATGAGCTTTTGGAAAGAACTAAAAGGGACTTAGTAATCTATAAATAAACCAAGGTTACTAGAAAAAGCTAAGGAAAAGATCTGAAAAGTTCTAAAATAAGTTGAAACTCCCTGAGTCTGCTGAACTAAGTGTGGCACAGGGCAAAACAGCCCCTTTTCAAGGGCTTAAAAGAC
>CP139506.1:258736263-258947381 GCA_021014915.2 Artemisia tridentata subsp. tridentata
AAACATGTCTAGAGGTCAAAAATGAAAACGAAAAACTTAAAGATGAAATTTCCAAACTTGACAAGTTTAAAAATAGTAGTAACTCAATTAAGAAAATAATAAGTGGTCAAGGAACTTCGGGAGATAAAACCGGTCTAGGATTCAACTCAAATAATGTTTCAACTAGTGAAAATAAAAATGTAAAGTTTGAATGTCAATCTAGTAAACAAAAACCATTAGAGTCAAAACCTAAGTATATACTTATAAAAAATAGAAAAATACCTATTGCGAGTGATGAGAAAGTAAAAAGTTTTTATAAACCATCATTAAAAGCCAAAACCGGACTTTCTAAACCGAAATTAAGATCTAAAACTCCACCTCCAAATAGACCAAATAATCCTCATCCTCGGTCTAAAACCCCTCAATCTAGAAGAAATCAAGGTAGACAAAACTTTCCTAATAATAATAATCACCCAATGTGGAATTATTCACTTCAACCAAGTTTCAACCCTTGGGGAATACTTTCACCATACATGAAAATGCAAACCATGTTTGGTTCAAATAATTTTGGACAAATGAGACAATGGGGACCAAGTGGCTAAATCGTCACTCATTGAATAATTCGGAAACTCATCTATGATTGGCTTCTATAAGTCAATATATCACCTTGAAGTATTTGAAGAAAAGCTGGACATAAGGTACGTTCTCTCTTTAAATTTCATGAGTAGTTACTTCATACATATAGTCTTATTAATCATTGCCTTAGGATATGCTTAGTTTGATAGGTTGCATTGCATTCACACTTTTAGTTATATCCGTTTTATGATTTAATAAACTAGAAACCCTTTAGTTAGCCCCCTAAGTATTAAATAAAGTATTCACTGTTGAACTCATTTAGCCTTCTCAAATTTAAAATGGAAATCTTCTATGTCCACTATTAGAAAACTCATGGTGATGAAGTGAAATGAGTTAAGTGGATTAATCATTAACATAGAAGTAAGATTAGATTTCTCGCATTAGAAAACTATGGATGAAACAAGTTCTCATAGAATATGACATCAAGTTAGATAAGTGTGCGACAACAAAGGAGCTATAGATGTTAGGTTATATCCCATTCAACACTCTCGCGTCAAACATATAGAATTTTGTCATCACTTCCTTATGACCATAGGATATGTAGAAAAGGGTAGCATGTGAAAATAGCCTTAACCAATTCCCTTGAGCATGAGATCTTTAACAACCATTTTTTTTAAATCTAGGATTAATGGTATTTGTTGTAAAAAATCTAGTATCTTTAAAAATATACAAAAACTTCACATTTTGGAAAAATGATTTTTTTATGACTATTTCACTTTTCTATTAACTATTTTTACTATCTCATTTTTCTTCTTTATCTATGCCCATAATTCTATTTTGATCAAAGTCAAAGATTGGGAATTTCTTTTTACCCATTTTTCATAAACACATTTTTTTTTGAAATAAAACCCAATCTATTTTATTCAAATAACTTTCACATCTACATAAAAACCCACTTTCAAACATTGTTGAATAATGTTAAAAATATTTCTTTAAATCATGCATAGTGATCTCATATTTGTCATCTATATTTATATATATGACATTTATAAGAGAACTAGGTCAAATCAAGCGTACCATGGTTTGTCTATTAAGATTTTGTTTGTAACAAGTCTAGAAGTCCATGCTATCTTAAGTTCCCATTTATTGCACATAGGCACACATTAGGATCCCTCAAATAGTTCACTAATTGGTGTAGTTTATTGTTTCATTAGGATCCCTCACATAGGCACATATAATTAAGAAAATACTTGGTGTAGTTTATTGTTTCCTAGTCCATATATATTATTTGCTTGATGAGTATGTTTACATGCTAGATGAAATGACGTGTTTGCTTAATCTCTTTAATTAACATGTTTTGCATAAATATCTATTACATGCTTAATTGCCTCAAAGAGTTGGACTTGCTTGAAACTAAACCCAAAAACACAACCCTTTCTACAATTTTCTGCCAAAAACCCATTTCCAGTAATCTAGGAACCTACAGATGGGCGGCCCCCTTAAATCATAAGGCGGCCCCCTTAATGTTTAAGGGGACCGGCCCCTATTTAAGGGGACCGGCCATCTGATGGTCGAAAGTGCTGTCTCCTTTTCTACTATTTAGCCCATTTCATACTACACTTCCCAAAATTCACTTCCAATCCATCCAACAAATTTTATCCATTCCTTAATCCCATCAATCCTACACTATAATCACTCTCATTCCTCATAATCTTCCATCATCTCATCATGCCATCTCCCATCAAACCAAAGCCAAAATCCTCAAGGGTAGCAAGGATAACCGAAAAACCCGTTTGGAGAAGAAAACAAAACCCCCGAAACAAGTCCATCACAACAAATGATGTGGCTAAACAACCAACACCTCCACTCACATTTGTTCTCAATTATACTCCCAATCCTCAAGCTCATTCTAATGAACCCTTTCACAAACCTCATCATAATAACCAACCATCCATCTTTACTCCCGAAAATACACCTTCATCTCACTCATATGATTCATATGAAGAGCATGATCAACCCCAAAACAACAATCCCAATCTCATTCACAACACCTCTCATCTTATTCAACATACCAATGAACCATCCAAAACACTCACCACTCTTGAAATATCCTCTTCTTCCATATCTCCATCCTCATCCACTCATGATTACCCAAGCTCACAAATGTCTCCACCACCAAGAGTATCACCACCATCTCCCACCAACTCACATGCTTCTTCTATGTTGCATATCCAAACATCCATCCCAAATAACAACCACACTCCACCATCATAACCTTCTTCCAAACACTTGAAGTTCATTGAAGAACTTAAAGAAGCCTATGAGCTTTGTGCTCTTCCTGCCTTACACCTTGCTCAACGCAAGATTGGATCAACTCCCTTCTAGCCCTCCTTCATCACAAAATAACCTCAACCTCCACCTTCGTTCCAAACTACACATCTCAACCTCAAACTAATCTCAATGAAACCTTTCAAAACCCTCATCATATTGGTCAAACATCCAACTTTACCTCAAACCACACACCTCAATTTCATCCACTTCCACCAAATGATCAAATCCACATTCTCACGGAAAAGGAAAGGTTTCGTGAAGATATAAACCAAATCTATGACCTTTGTGATCTCCTTGCTATACACCTCGCACAACACAACAAGGGCCAACCTCGATCCTCCATCCTCACTCTACTCAAATTGCTTACCTCCCCCCACAACTTGAATCAAGTTGATAATCATGTCAACTATTGTCCTTGTCGTACCTCCACTCCAAACTCTAGCACAACACCTCCACCAGCACAACACTCTAACCCTCAATCAACCCACTTCGCTCCAAACTCTCTACCTCCAAAATCTCCACCTCCAAAAATATACCTCTATTAATCCAACATTCTTACCCTCACTCAACCAATTCCATCCCAAACACTCTACCATCAACCATCTAAGCATACTATATGCTTATGCTTCTCATTTCCCAAGCTTTCGTGTCGCAAGCAAGTTCGAAAGCTCTCTTTGGCAATTAAGGACCTTTAAATTAATGAATGTCTTGCTATGTGTTCTTAATATTTGTTTGCCATAATTGTTGTTTGCCATGATTGTTGCTCTTATATTCCATATTTTGCTATATTTGCTTGTGCTTCTAATATTTTTCTTGCAAGTATTCCATATCTCGATTCTTTGATGCCCTCAAAAGAGGGGGAGCATACATCAAGGGGGAGTTCTCGTCTCGACAAATTTCATATCTAAAACTTGTCGACATAACCTTTTTGATTCTACAAAAAGGGAGAGAAGTGAATATAAACTCACTAAATACTTGTCCAAAAATAATGTTTTGGATTTAAAGAGTTTAAGTTTTGTAATCATCAAAAAAGGGGAGATTGTTGATATAAATAATGCCTAAAAACATTATTAATACTTCTTGATATTTCTATGTTTTGATAATCACAAAATGTAAACTCATTAAACATAAACTTATTAAATAAACTAGTATTTAGTTGTAAAAATTCATTTCTACAACTCAATCACTTAAGGTATGAATAAACAAATGCCTAATGCGCGCATTATATGATCAAAGGAACATTTTCTTAATCACTAGATTTTTTATAAAATGTCACAAACATTTTATATTTTTTAGAAAAACATTTTTGGTATTAAATAAAAATGTTTAATCCATTAATAAATTTATGAATTCAAATTTTCAACCAAAAATGGCAAAAATGTTCCAGAAAAACCTTCCCCACAAAAAGACAAATCTGAGCAACGTTCAGATGGGCGGCCCCCTTAATTTTACTAGGCGGTCCCCTTAATTTTAAGGGGGCCAGCCACCTATTTAAGGGGACCGCCCCGCTCCTCTAGCTCCTCAGATTTGCCTATAAATACTGGTTCATCTCTGGACTTTTTCCTCACCTCTTGCACCCCAAACTTTCTGTTCTATTTCTCTCCTTATATCTTCCTAAATCCTTTGATCATACAATCTTAAGCTTTTGTTTCCAAGTGATTCAAGCTTCAATCATCCAAGTGCAAAGAGAAGAATACTTCTATTAATCAAGACTAGAAGTATTACAACTTAAGTATCATATTGGTACCTAAGTTGCTTGTTTAGTAAACCTTGTATAATCATTCATTCATTTTTGTATAAGTTGTGTATATTTGTTAGATAGGTGTGAGCATAATTGCTTAGGCTAGATTAGTGTGTAAGTAGTGAAGTTGTGAAGAAGTTAAGGTGTGTAAGTAGTGAAGGTGTAAAGAAGTAGAAGAGTACATAAGTAGTGCTAGGTTGTGAAGTAGTTGTGAAGCCGGTGTGAAGAAGTTGTGAAGAAGTCGTGAAGAAGTTGTGAAGAAGTCGTGAAGCCGTTGTGAATAAGTTGTGAAGAAGTTGTGAAGAAGTCGTGAAGAAGTTGTGAATAAGTTGTGAAGAAGTTGTGTAGAAGTTGTGAGATTGGTTCTAGCTACGATTAGAACCCGACATCTAGCTTTGTGTCGTTAAACCGGTGTAAGCAAAAGTTGTGTAAGGTTTTCTCCGCCATAAGGGAGCTTGTTGACATAGTGAAGAAAACTCTCGAGTTAGGTGCTCGGGGAGTGGAGTAGGGCAAGGAAGGTGTCCTTGTAGCCGAACCACTATAAATCTTTTGTCTCGCGGTTAGATCTTTCCATCTCTATCTTTCATTTCATTTCATTACTTTACTTGCATTGTTTATTTAGATTTACTTATATTTGTTCATATTGTTCAAGAGTTGAGTTCACATAAATTCGAATCTAAGTTTTTAAAAGTAAACAAAGTTTTCAAAATAAAATTAAAAAGACGTAAAACTATTCAACCCCCCCCCCCTTCTAGTTTTCCACACCCTGGTTCGCTAGCAACGTTACTTACATAACGGATGGTCACTAAAACACGCACTAGCTCGCTAGCAACGTTTTTCATCTATTCAAAAACCTGGATGGTCACTACAATATCCATGCACTACATATCTTAACAAAGCCATCACTATATCCGAATGCTCGAAAGCTAATCAACGAATAAAGCAATTTGGTAAGGGTAAGGATAAGGCATGGGAGTATTTATGAAATTGGTTTTAAAAGAAAAATAAAGTCAAGTCTAAGTCTCATGTTGCTAGTTACCGAACAAACCACAAACCCGTAAATGATTATAGTTACAATCTTCTCCTCTTCACATATCGATCACCAAATATATATGTATATCACGTCTTAGCACATTGGCTAATCGATATCTCAAACATACTTCATCTTCCTTCATCTTCATAATAATAATATAGCACATTGGCTATAATTGTCATAACATATTTTTTTTCTTTTTTCTTTTTTTTTTCCGATGACTTATTCATTTTTTTTTCACAATTTTTTTTCAACACCTTTCTCCTTCATACATCACATCTCCCCCACACTTTGCATAAGCACACCACAAAAATACAAATAAGAAGTTGCGCACCTTCATCTTTGTCGGAATGGCACACACAAATGACAAAATGTAGCTAACTAATAATCATCAAAAACAATCCAACAACCAAGCAACTAGCAACCAACCGTTTAGACTTTGACAAGGGTAAGGCTAAGGTTTAAAGTGTAAAATATTTTTGTATTTTTTTTTCTTGTAACAAAAATGAAAAGATTGGCTCGGAGGGTGTTCTAGGGGTATCTAGCGCTAAAAATGAGCGCTAACAAATGGGTCCATATGGGTGGTTAACTAACCGATGTGGCTAGCTAATATATCATTAGATGTAAAATGAAGGCCATTTGGTTTAATTCTTAAGGGTGCCTCTTTGTCACACGAATAAACTTATATCACACGAGGTGATCTCACTGCGGTCTGGTAATGATTTGCATGTACAAGTTCTAGAATAAATAAAATCACCGGCACACTCATAGCAAAAAGATTCAAGCATAAAAGATATATGCTATATGAAATTGGCTCAAATCCTCACATATTTAGTGGAATGGGCTATAATTGTGCTAGCAAAATGTTATCGATCCTAAAAATGGATTGCAATGTCAATCGGGACACATCTCGAATTTTTCAAAATTTACCGATTTCACCAATGGGATGATCTAGTTATTCTAATATATTAACCTATATGCGTGAAAACACTAGAAGTTAAGGGCAAACAAGTATACAAAATTTTTAAAATTGGCCCGAAAATATAAAAATTTAAAACTTGTTTCGTTTTTCACTATTTTAGTTTCCCCCCCACACTTAAGTTAAGCATTATATTCAATATGACAAATAAACTTCAAAGCATGAAAAAGTAGGGAAAATAAGATAAGAAAAGACCGAGAGAAACGAAACTTCACGGGCTTAAGAAATCGCGATTGACTCCATATGATAAGATGTTAAGTACGCGAGATCAATCTATTTCACTTCCAACCAAACATGTCCAATCAAGAGTGTAATGCCACAATCATCCAATCTCCAAGAGCTTATTAAATCTGCAAAAATAAACTAAACTACAAAAAACACGTAAAATTCTAAAACCTACTTTCGTAGGCATCACGGTTGCATTTAGCGTATGCAACAAGCCTTTTAAACCCCTCGGTGGCCCGAGTGGACGAGTTAAGTCTCGTGAGGGTTTCCAGTGAACATACCCACAAAGTTCGAAAACATTATAAAAACAAGTACTTATTTATTTACGACGTACTAAAAGATATGAAGAAATAAGCCATATATGACTAGTAAGAGATATGTCAACACTTAACCACAACAACACCATGTGCTAAGCGTGCAGGAACAAATAAGTTTAAAAAAAAAATACACATGCATATAGACCTATTAAAACAAATAAACATGCACATAAAACACCATAATACAACATTCACAATACTCTAGCCATGCACAATGAACAGACAAACAACATAAAACTAATACAATAGCTAAATACAAATAAAATATTAAATACAAAACACACACGACCACACGCACGCACACTAATATGAAACACATAACAAACGAAACACAATGACAAAATAAGTGAAGTATGCTCAACACAATAAGTATCACAACAAATACACAAAAATACAACATAGCACACATCGAACAATACAACAAGTACGTGACTATCGACAATTAGGCACCATTACAACACTACAACACACATTTACAGATTATACACAACAAAAATTAACAAACATAGTTAGATATAAAAACTACATACAAAAATCAAAAAGACAAACAAATCAAATACAAATAACAAATAAACGCACACACAAAACAACATAACCAAACTACAACCAAGTCAAGGAAGCATGACAATTAAATTAGAAGGCAACAAAATAATAAAAATGTAAAGTGCACACAAAACAAAATAACAGCACGCAGGTCAAATTACATATAGTATACATAACAAAACACAAAATCCAGACACAGCACAAAAAACTAAGAACACACAAACTAAAGTAACAAATGAGCGCATTAAGCATCACGCAACAACAAAAGAATACACAGCAAACAAAAAGAACAAGAGCATAACAAATAGTAACACAAACAATTTTTTTTTTTTTTTTTTTTTTTGCTACAGTAAATGGCGGTTCAAATATGAACCGGGCGGTTGGGCTGGTTCAAAATTTACCGAGAGGTTGAACCGGGGCGGTTGAGAATTGAACTGGTCGGCTGAGGTTTTGAGGGGTCACAGAAAGTTTGAACCGGGGCGGTTCAGTTTTGAATCGTCGGTTTGGATTTTTTTTTAAATTTACCGAAAGTTGAACCGGTCCGGCTGAGATTTGAACCGGCGGTTCGGACCTTTTTTAATTTTACCGAGAGTTGAACTGGTCCGGTTGGATATTGAACCGGGCGGTTGAGATTTGACTAGTTCACAGAAGGGTATGAACCGGGGCGGTTGGATTTTGAACCGGCGGTTCAATTTTTTATTTTTTTATTTTTTTTTTAAGCAATCCACAATACGCAGCAAACACAGTTCATTCATACTAATAAAAGAGACCATAAGACAAATGATAAATCAATACAAATCAAGACAAATGATAAATGCAAATAACAGTATTAAGCTAATAAAAGAGACCATAAGAATGTACATATTCATGTCTTTCTTGCATTGTATTCACATCCATGAACGTTTTTTTTTTTTTTTAACAAGTTTAAACTTTAAAACTTTTATTAAACTTAAAAATAAAGTTAAACATAAAAGAGCAAATGAAAATTAAGACAAACAAAATTGGTTTTTTTTTTTTTTTTTTTTTTTTCTTCGCAAGCAATTTCGAGCACAAACTTTAGAAGCAAACATTGAAATGAGCATAAAAGAGCAAATGAAAATTAAGACAAACACAATTGGTGTTTTTTTTTTCTTTTCTTTTCTTCGCAAGCAATTTCGAGCACAAACTTTAGAAGCAAACATTGAAATGAGCAATTTTAGAAGACATGAAACAAAATCCCAACACCAAAACACTTGATTTTGATGCAAGGATCATTAAGCAAAAAAAATGAGAATTAAGAGATTTTTGAAACAAAACGCAAGGACGGCAATTAAGCAATTATCATGAGCAAACAAGCAAACAAGAGCAATTCAAATAAGAGCAAAGAAACAATCATTCATGAGCAAGAGCAATATAACATTCGAACAAATTAGCAAACAAGAAATCAGTCAATATATCAAGCAAACGAACAAACAAGTAGTTTCAACAACAAACAAACATATGAATACAAACGCAAATCCCCGGCAGCGGCGCCAAAAACTTGATGCGTTCGCATGAGGTTTTAAATTTATAAACAAGATTTACCGGTTAACTAGGAACACATACGAGCAAGTATACTCGTCCGTTGTAGTTAAGGATTGGTAAGTCAAGGTCGTCCCACGAGACTTGGTTGTACTCAAATGTTGTTTGATTGTTTAAGCAAATAACAAGTTGATGGATTTGATTGTCACGGATCAAACCAACAAGAAAAGCAATTATATAAGCATGATGTAGGCACACAAACACTTGTTTAGGAATAATAACCAATCGTGATGGAATGTTGAACATGTTTGGGTGAAACATAGAAGGCACATATCAATTTTCACAAGGTTTTCTAGTCAATGAGAAATATCAAGAAAAATCCTTGTTTCTACTAGTTTCACGGGTGAGTTCTTTCGGCCAATACCTCATCCCATTACACTAGCTCTTTGTGTTATCAAATGTATGAAAAAGATGATTAGTAACATTAGTTCTTACGAGTCCTTTCAACCCAATCTCGTGATTAAATATTCCCGAATTCATTTAAAAACTTGCATACTGAATAGTTGTCAATTATCAAATACCAATCCATTTTGGCCACCAACTTCTTGGAATTAAACAATATTAGAAATCCTTTAAACCTTTAAATCCAACAATGTTTAATCAACAAGTTTTAGAACACGAATTATATTTAAACAAACTTATGAGAACAATCACTTTTTCTAACCAACTAATCATTCAATCATTCACACGAAAGTCTACATAATTCCCAAACAAGTATAAGGAGATAATTGTAATCAAACAAGTAACACAACACATAAAGGAATTCTCATGATCAACATAAGCAAAGACATTAATATGATTGAGTTTAAATAGAAACAATACCAAACATTAGAGTCAAGGCATCAAGTGCTACAATTCCAACCATGTGATTCCAACTAAAAGAAACTACCAAAATACAAATCATCCATCCCTAAACCTTCCTGGAAATCGACCTCATGTTGTGAGTATATGACTTAGGGGTGTTTGGTAATAAGGATTGTTGGTGATATATGTGGTGTTTAATTGGTGTGAACTATAATCAAGCCTTATGTTGTAAGGATGATCAAGTCATATGTCTTGCTAATGTAGACCAAACCAACTCCCCAACACCTTTAGAAATGGGTGGGGAGTGGTAGGAGAGAATCCTCTAAGTGTAGAGAGAATTGGTTGTAGATGGTATGAGAAAGATTATTTTTTATGGTTATGAAGTGGTCATTTGATGCATAACCAAGCACACTTATTTTTAGTTGAATGATCCTTGGTCACCAAGCATGTTTCTTGGGCACAAAGGGTCATAAAGATGCAGGAAAAATGAGTTATTAGGAGTAGATAATCGGACTTTGGAGTAATGGTACTTAATTCTTCACTTAAATGCAACTTTGGAAGACTTTAAGTGCCTGAACCCACGGCTGGGATCTTGAACCTGCGGCTGGGATGTCTGCTAAACCTCATGTTGAGCTTTGAACCTTCGGTTTGGAAATGACTGCTCAACCTCAGGTTGAGATATGAACCTTGGGTTTTAATTTCAGCTTCAACCTTGGGTTGAGAAGTATTTTGCACAAGTATTTCACCCTTGAGTTAGCATATAACTTCATCCTTTAACACTCTTTTTGGCACTTAATCTTGACTCTATTTTCACATCTTTCTCTTGAACATCGGAATTAATCGTAGCACGATTCAATATCTTTGAAGACGATCTTTTCTTGAATATTCTCTTGATTTCTTAGCTTTTCTTCGTCTTTTTCTTTATTTCCTTCAACATAGTTGTACCTAAACCTGAATACATCTTTTGTATCTTTTAAGCGTAAAATGTTCACAAATACAACCAAATAACATGCACAAACATACGAATAACGCTAATAAAATATGTACAAAATGAGCGTTATCATTTCCTCGTCTCTTAAAGAACTTTTTGAAATCTCTAATGGCAATGGCATACTCTTCGTCTTCACTATCCAAACTAGACTCTTCATCACTTGATTCTACTTTAGCTTTTAAGGCAATGGACTTCATCTTCTCCTTTTTGCTTTTATCTATTTCTGAGTCTTTTTCCATCACCATTTTGTGAACTTTGAGATTTCCGATGAGCTCGTCAAGTGTCATGCTTGAAAGATCCTTGGATTCTTCAATAGCCGTCACCTTTGCTCTCCACTTCGGATGAAGTGCTCTAAGAAATTTTCTGACAAAGTTCTTACTAGAAAAAGATTCGTCAAGTGCTTTAAGAGAAGTAATTATAGTATTAAACCTAGCAAAAGCCCTATCAATAGTCTCATCTTCAGAGATAACAAATTATTCATATTGTTGAACAAGAATATCAATTTTGTTATCTTTGACTTGTGAGTTCCCTTGATGAGTGATAATCAATGATCGCCAAATATCTTTAGCCGTTTTACACGTAAAAACTCTTTCATATTCTTTCTTAAGTAAGGTATTATAAAGCATCATGTTGGCTTCATTATTTTTGGCAATCAAATTCTTTTGCTCATCACTGTGACGAGTAAGAGAAGTACCCATATCCCGACCACTCGATATATCATTACTTATGGGTTTGTAATCACCCTCTACAATGATATACCATAGATCTATGTCCTTTGACTTCACATACGTCTCAAAGCGGTTTTTCCAATATATGAAACAATTTGGTTCAAATAGTGGTAGTCTTTGCATAGATTGCCCTTCTTTAAAGTTTTCAAAATCCATTGATTGTTTCAAGTTTTTAAAATACAATATATTTTGAAAATCTTGAGTAACCTGGCTCTGATACCAATTGTGGAAAACTAGAGGGGGGTTGAATAGTTTTTACCTTTTTAAAATTAATTCGCTTTGTGACTTAACGTGATTTCACAAACAAACAATATAAGTTAAGTAATTAAGGAAATGAACAATCACACCCCAACCCGGCAAGGGTAGAAGTGTCACGCAAATGGTGACATATCAAAGGCAAGCATAACATACGACTTAAATAATACAATAAAAATTCAAAGGTTACAATGATATACTGAAACTACAAGGTTACAAACGAGAAACAAAACTAAATACTATGTCTGTCAATGCAATCCTTCTAAAATCTTCTACTTCCGAAACTATCAAAGTCTTCTAAGTCCAAAGGTCTCTTCACTCATACCCAGCTTCCAACTAAAACCTGCCGCACACGAAAAGAAACGTGCGGCTGAGCTTAAAAAGCCCAGTGAACAGATATATAATAAACGGAAACGAAAGCAAACAGAAATGAACAGAAGTAGCATAATGAATAAGATATAAGTAAAGGTACAAGAGTAAAGGTTTAGGATAGTCATCCACCACGAGCCCAGAAACAGATCATATCATATAGTAACCATAAATCTTCATAATCATATAGAGGGGAGACCTCTCAGATAATCAGATAATATGAGGGGTGTCCTCATTCTTCAAATGGAGTAGCTAGCTCCCAGATATATGTGAAAGGCGTGTATTGCACACAAGCACCAGTCACCAGACAAATCATATCAAATCATGTTAAATCCACTAAACAGAACAGATCTAGGATGCATCCATACGCCCCCCAGAAACATATATAATCCATAATCAATATAATGCGCATATCATAATCAGAATGGGGACGTGGCGGAACATCACTCTACCGCCCTAGAGTCATGCCATTGGTGCATCAATGACACGGACATGGAACCCCCATGCCTAGTGAAATGGCTCGGGTATCAAACTAAGAGTCAGATATCATGTCGTAATCAGAGTGTCATAAAGCAAAGGTCAAATCAGATGGTCCATAACAGATGGTTCATAACAGATATATCAGGTGTAATGCCAAAGGTCCAAATCAGAGTTTACCAGATCAAGGTTCATATTAAGTAATCAAGTCAAGGTTCAGATCAAAAGTTCATTTCAAAAGTTTCTATCAAAAGTCCATTTTAAACAATCCTTTATTCATGATTTTCATAAAACGATCCTTTAAAGTGGTTTTCATAAAAGTAATCTTTCAAAACGGTTTTTCATAAAATAGTCTTCCAAATATAGTATTCACAAAAGTTAGTAACATTTGATATAAAAGTGGTTTCGTCTCATTGATAAACATCTCTTTAAAATGGTTTTTCTAAAAACATTTTCAAGGCATAATTATAAAAAGGTCTTGATAACATAGCTTCATATCAGAGGTCATATCAAATGGGATCAACAGAGAAGGTTCAAGCGAAAAGGAATCATAGCAATGGCATCGGTTCAGAAACTAACGGATCAGAAAACGAAAGAGATCATGAGAAACCTTAAAAGAAAGGTCAGAATATCCGTACCTTATTCAGAAAGCAAACACAACCCGAAACGAAATAAGATGAAACGATCAGGTACTCTCCTTCTTCACACCTAAAGGAGTAGAAGGGGATCAAAATAGTTCTTAACTTCATGTTTAACTTGCCTTTCAACTTGTAGGTGGTTTAAAGGTTCATTAGTTATCATTATAGTTTTATTCCTTCAAAAGTTCGTTGCGTATTTAGGATGAATTGAATGACCATTTGTGTAATTATCATAAGGTTAGGGTATAAAATGTAATTATTGTGAAGTTACAGATTCTCACAAGTTTAGTCCATTAGTATTACCAAAATATCAATATAGACCCTTTTATGTTTGGAAATAAACACTTAACCCTTTTTAATGTCACAATATACTTTTCCCGGCTTTTAAGGCACTTCTGGACCCGTTTTATTAAATTTAAAAGTCATAGTGTAACTCAGGAATAAAATCCACAAAAATTCACAGAGGTACCTCAATGTCACTAGTATTTTATCTAATTTTTCCAGATTTTATTGGTTAGTGTAAGTATGACATAAAAATCCACTTTTACAACTTGTTCTGAAAACGTATCTGATGGAACACCAAAAAGTTACCATCTGTTAACCCCTTTATAAAAATTCACAAAAATCTGCAAAAATTCAAGCTACTAGCACACATCCTATATTTTATCCAGTTCAAAGGGCTCTTCTTAATTCAATATAGTTTGGAAATTAAAAATCAAAAACCCGGACTCATTTTCCAGACTTTTTAGTACGACCAGACATGTAATTTTCCAAAAATCAAAAAGTGACCTTCTGAGCCTCTAAAAATTACAAACTAAATTTTCCCAGGTAGCCAATTCAATGAATTTAGTTTTAGACCCCAGAAACATGAAAATATACGTTCGTATGATTACTTTATGGTCGGTTAAGGTCGGATAAAATTCATCTCAGAACCAGTTTTCATTATCACATGTGATTTCTTATGATTTTATGATACAAATCATTTGTTCTTGATACAAATCATTATTGGTGAGTTTAATTCACATTTAGGCCAGATTATAATGGCTTATAACATAATCAAAATCGAAATACACCACACACAAATGCAGATCGATCCATAGTTCTTTACATATTAGGGTTTTCGCTTGTGATTTTATGTGATACTTATTTTTTCTTTTCATTCAAGGTTCATGATTCATACATAACTTATAATTATTGAACAAAGATTCATAAGAACGATACCCTCGATGAACACGATGAAGAACACAACCACACCACGTCAAAAACACCACACGAGAAAACTTTCTTCCTCCTTCTTCCTTCTTCTTGCGATCGGCAGCCCCAACCAACAACAAAACGCACCTTTTTTTTGTTAGTTTAAGATTCGTACGACTATGTATTGATGTTAGGTTAACGAAATACCTTAGAATGGGATCAAGAGGGGACGTTTTTGGGGCTTCTATGGCTCGATTTACAGCAGGAAAAGGGGCGGCAGCAGCAGCAAGAAAGGAACCAGATTTTTGGAGCTTAGGGTTTCTTTTTGGGACTAAATAATGGGTCGACATTGTGTGTGATGGAAAGGGCCATGTATGGGCTGACTCTGGGCTTCATTTGGGTCGACAAAATGGAGTGCAAACAAAGGTGGATTCGGCCCAAAATAACACTCAAACAAACACGCTTCAACTAGACGCTTTTCCTTCAATTTGCGCAACATACATTCGGCTTTGTTTATTTTAATTAAAACGCATACGAAACATGAGATTTTTGATTTACTTGGACTCGTAGTGTATTTTAAATATCATTGGTAGCTTGAAAAATTATATCGTGGTGCCTCAAAAGTATTTCGCGTCATAATTCTTTCGTTATCATAAGTTTTGTGATTTATTTGTAAGTTATATATGTTTTATTTAAATTTTCAAATTCTGAGGGCATTTTGGTCTTTTGATACGTTTTAGATTTTCGGGTTTTACAACTCTTCCCCTCTAACGAAAAAATTTCGTCCTCGAAATTTGCAAGGAAGTAGAAATGAAATGGAACTGAATTCAAATGGAGACCTACCAGATCAGAATACAAAATGAGGATAGCTAGCTCGTATCGACTCTTCGGTTTCCCAGGTAGCTTCCCACTCTGGGTGGTTCTTTCAAAGAATCTTTACGAACGGAATGAAACGAAACAGGAAATGTAAAAGACTTGTTTTTCTCATGACTCTTCATTGCTGATCCAAAGGTAACTTCAGTTCCCAGAAATGACATATCATACGGAATTCAGATTGCAAGGATCATATTCAAACATGACGAGCGGTTATCATATTCTCTCAGAAAAGATACAAGGATACGCAAGATTGTGACGGATATGCCGTCCATAGCATTCGATTAGACAAATCAGATGAGATCGTACATAAAGTAAATTTGTAGGTGATATCAATGGAAGAAACTTATAGCAGAACTTAAGATTCTTATTGGAATTACAAAGGTCAACAACCGCGTACCGAGAATCCAAACGTATCAAATCGTATAACGGCGAAACAGATTAAGCGTATAGGTGGAACGAACCTAAATCTTACGAATGCAAAAATTCTCACATCTCTAATCAAAATTCTAAGGTTTCTAAAGTACTCCTCGAAATATCCTATGAACACAATGAGGGTACGTCATATGACGTAAGTATTATCACGTTCGCGAACCGCCATAATACCAGCATCATATGAGTATACCATCATGATGGTCATACTTTATCTCAAGTCGTGAACAGAACTACTTATCTTAACCACCTATCAGTCTTTCTACCTCCCAAGGTTGATCCAAAACAAACATCACTACGGATTCTAAATCGGAGGAATTGAACGTACAAATAGCGTATCGGAATGCGTACACCTCAAAATGAAACTCTTCGTCGAATCGTTAGGTCTTCCACAATTCATCATCCTTCTCAAAACGAAACCATCATCCAAACAATCGCATGACGAACACAGAACGGAATTTCTAATAGGGTAAAGCTCATTCAAAAGATCCTATCGAAAGGTAACGGAAACTTAAGTGGTCTAAGAGGCACTGGGCTTTTTAAGCTCAGCCGCACGTTTCTTTTCGTGTGCGGCAGGTTTTAGTTGGAAGCTGGGTATGAGTGAAGAGACCTTTGGACTTAGAAGACTTTGATAGTTTCGGAAGTAGAAGATTTTAGAAGGATTGCATTGACAGACATAGTATTTAGTTTTGTTTCTCGTTTGTAACCTTGTAGTTTCAGTATATCATTGTAACCTTTGAATTTTTATTGTATTATTTAAGTCGTATGTTATGCTTGCCTTTGATATGTCACCATTTGCGTGACACTTCTACCCTTGCCGGGTTGGGGTGTTACAATTATGGTATCAGAGACAGGTTCATATTAAGTAATCAAGTCAAGGTTCAGATCAAAAGTTCATTTCAAAAGTTTCTATCAAAAGTCCATTTTAAACAATCCTTTATTCATGATTTTCATAAAACGATCCTTTAAAGTGGTTTTCATAAAAGTAATCTTTCAAAACGGTTTTTCATAAAATAGTCTTCCAAATATAGTATTCGCAAAAGTTAGTAACATTTGATATAAAAGTGGTTTCGCCTCATTGATAAACATCTCTTTAAAATGGTTTTTCTCAAAACATTTTCAAGGCATAATTATAAAAAGGTCTTGATAACATAGCTTCATATCAGAGGTCATATCAAATGGGATCAACAGAGAAGGTTCAAGCGAAAAGGAATCATAGCAATGGCATCGGTTCAGAAACTAACGGATCAGAAAACGAAAGAGATCATGAGAAACCTTAAAAGAAAGGTCAGAATATCTGTACCTTATTCAGAAAGCAAACACAACCCGAAACGAAATAAGATGAAACGATCAAGTACTCTCCTTCTTCACACCTAAAGGAGTAGAAGGGGATCAAAATAGTTCTTAACTTCATGTTTAACTTGCCTTTCAACTTGTAGGTGGTTTAAAGGTTCATTAGTTATCATTATAGTTTTATTCCTTCAAAAGTTCGTTGCGTATTTAGGATGAATTGAATGACCATTTGTGTAATTATCATAAGGTTAGGGTATAAAGTGTAATTATTGTGAAGTTACAGATTCTCACAAGTTTAGTCCATTAGTATTACCAAAATATCAATATAGACCCTTTTATGTTTGGAAATAAACACTTAACCCTTTTTAATGTCACAATATACTTTTCCCGGCTTTTAAGGCACTTCTGGACCCGTTTTATTAAATTTAAAAGTCATAGTGTAACTCAGGAATAAAATCCACAAAAATTCACAGAGGTACCTCAATGTCACTAGTATTTTATCTAATTTTTCCAGATTTTATTGGTTAGTGTAAGTATGACATAAAAATCCACTTTTACAACTTGTTCTGAAAACGTATCTGATGGAACACCAAAAAGTTACCATCTGTTAACCCCTTTATAAAAATTCACAAAAATCTGAAAAAATTCAAGCTACTAGCACACATCCTATATTTTATCCAGTTCAAAGGGCTCTTCTTAATTCAATATAGTTTGGAAATTAAAAATCAAAAACCCGGACTCATTTTCCAGACTTTTTAGTACGACCAGACATGTAATTTTCCAAAAATCAAAAAGTGACCTTCTGAGCCTCTAAAAATTACAAACTAAATTTTCCCAGGTAGCCAATTCAATGAATTTAGTTTTAGACCCCAGAAACATGAAAATATACGTTCGTATGATTACTTTATGGTCGGTTAAGGTCGGATAAAATTCATCTCAGAACCAGTTTTCATTATCACATGTGATTTCTTATGATTTTATGATACAAATCATTTGTTCTTGATACAAATCATTATTGGTGAGTTTAATTCACATTTAGGCCAGATTATAATGGCTTATAACATAATCAAAATCGAAATACACCACACACAAAGGCAGATCGATCCATAGTTCTTTACATATTAGGGTTTTCGCTTGTGATTTTATGTGATACTTATTTTTTCTTTTCATTCAAGGTTCATGATTCATACATAACTTATAATTATTGAACAAAGATTCATAAGAACGATACCCTCGATGAACACGATGAAGAACACAACCACACCACGTCAAAAACACCACACGAGAAAACTTTCTTCCTCCTTCTTCCTTCTTCTTGCGATCGGCAGCCCCAACCAACAACAAAACGCACCTTTTTTTTGTTAGTTTAAGATTCGTACGACTATGTATTGATGTTAGGTTAACGAAATACCTTAGAATGGGATCAAGAGGGGACTTTTTTTGGGGCTTCTATGGCTCGATTTACAGCAGGAAAAGGGGCGGCAGCAGCAGCAAGAAAGGAACCAGATTTTTGGAGCTTAGGGTTTCTTTTTGGGACTAAATAATGGGTCGACATTGTGTGTGATGGAAAGGGCCATGTATGGGCTGACTCTGGGCTTCATTTGGGTCGACAAAATGGAGTGCAAACAAAGGTGGATTCGGCCCAAAATAACACTCAAACAAACACGCTTCAACTAGACGCTTTTCCTTCAATTTGCGCAACATACATTCGGCTTTGTTTATTTTAATTAAAACGCATACGAAACATGAGATTTTTGATTTACTTGGACTCGTAGTGTATTTTAAATATCATTGGTAGCTTGAAAAATTATATCGTGGTGCCTCAAAAGTATTTCGCGTCATAATTCTTTCGTTATCATAAGTTTTGTGATTTATTTGTAAGTTATATATGTTTTATTTAAATTTTCAAATTCTGAGGGCATTTTGGTCTTTTGATACGTTTTAGATTTTCGGGTTTTACAAGTTAAGTAATTAAGGAAATGAACAATCAAACCACAACACGGAGATTTATAGTGTTTCGGCTACAAGGACTCTCTTCCTTGCCCTACTCCACTCCTCGAGCCTCTAACTCGAGAGTTTTTCTTCACTAAGAAACAAACTCCCTTCTCGGCGGAGAAAACCTTTATACACGTCGCTTACACTTTATCCGGTACTAAGCTAAACATCGGGTTCTTTACAAGGGTACAACTACTCCCGTTGGTTCTTTAACAAGGGTACAACCACTCCCATTGGTTCTTTAACAAGGGTACAACCACTCCCTACACTATTTGTGTTTTAAGGACTAAAACACTAACCAAACTCTACTGAATAAAAGGTATAACAATGATGTGTGAACACTAACAAATCACACAATATCTAATTATCAAAAACTTGCAACAGTCTGTTGAAGCTTGTATGCTTGATCTTCTTTGCTACAAAAGATAGATCACTAAGAATGAAATGAATGATATGGGTTAGTGATGTATAAATGAATGAATATATAATTTAAGCTATATGAGTGATGAATGTGCTTGAATGATCAGCTTGCTATTTAAAAGCAAAGCTGATCAACAGGGCACGGATTTAGCGGATCCAAATTATGGGATCCGCCCTTGTACTGGTTTGGATCCGTGGGAACATGCCAGCTAAGGACTTCCCATATCTTTCTATATCTTGTTAAGTCATGTCAAGATCTTGCAATGTCAACTCTTTAGTTTCAAGATCTTTCCAAAATATATTGTAAAGTCAACTAAGATAAGTAAATGATGCATGTCATGATGTCATGTATATTTCTATTTTTAAAAAATAAAAATAAACATGTATATATATATATATATATATATATATATATATATATATATATGTCATGATGTCATGTATATTTCTATTTTTAAGAAATAAAAATAAACATGTATATATATATATATATATATATATATATATATATATATATATATATATATATATATATATATATATATATATATATATATATATATATATATATATATATGTATGTATGTATGTATGTAATGTGTAATTCCTAGTGATCATGTGATATGTAAATGTGTTTTAAAAATCTTGTTACTCAAATGTAAAAGACTTTAACATATACTTATGCTTTGCTAAAGATAAACCTTATAATTGTCATTAACAAAATAAAACAAAAATCGTAAAATATAAATAACGTTTTTAGTACGATATTTGTATTAACAAGTTACCATCATCAGTAACCAAAATGAGTAAAGAAGCTTTTGGAGCTAAAAGAAGAGGCAGTAAAGATGATTCAGGAGGAACATCTGGGGAATGGATGGTATTTCATTCAAAATATACGTAAAAAGAAGCATCAGGGAATACTTGATGGATGAAGTATCCCCTGATCATATGAAACATCGCTGAAGGCAAGAACAACAAAGTATCAAACCTACATTTTCATATCTTTAATACTTTGTTGTACATAAGTTTGTAAGTAGAAGCCACTATGTTAACTTACAAACTATATTAGACTAGTTAAACATATTACTCGGGAAGAGACTGTTTATTTCCAAAAGCTGACCAAAACATTCTCTGAATATCACGTAGAACAGTCTAATACTATTAAAGTGTTGAACCACAATTGACCTGCAATCTTCTATAAAGATAGATCAAAAGGGGTCTGCAACACGTTCAGCAACAATGATGACTCAGAAAATAACAAATGTGTTATATGTCCTCATTGTAACATCAGTAGAAACAAATTGTAATATCTATATTTTCTAATGTAAAATCAGTATGTAAAAAGAAGCCGTTATGCTCACTTACTACTGATAATTAGTTTATTTGTATATTTAAATAGGGGGAGATTGTTGGGTCTGATAAATCAACCCAATTGTCTCCGACAAGTATTTAAACATAAAATAGCCTAATTCACCTTCTGAAGGTCAGTGAGCATCAACTCTCTGATAACGATCAGAGAGTATGTCACTTCATAACTATCAAAGTGAACCTGATGGTTATCAGAAGTGATATACTCTGTGAGAGTTATCAGAGAACATGACTCTCTGATTATTATTCAGAAGATGACTCATTGAAATCAGTGAGTATTGTATAAAGCTCAAAAGCCTAAATGGCTTCAGGGAAGTCAAAGACCAACTGAAAAAAATGACTTCATAAACTGATGCGGTGTCAGGGAGTAAAGTTACAAGGAGCTGAAAGACAACACCAGAGTCACTGAGAACTGACAAATGTCTCAATGACCCTGAAGACTTAACTGTGATTACAACCTAAACCTTAGAACGAGAAGGGGGAAGCTTACACAAGAAGATAAGCTCAAGTACTTATCGATACACATGAAATAGGCATTGGAACTCTAAGTTGTCAAATCGGAAGAGCCGAAAGTAAGATTCAGACTAGCTTACTAGGCATGTGCCTACCTATAGCAAGTGGACAACTTACTATGTAACCCACATGCAAACATTGTTTCCCTTCCTATATAAACTCAGGTCCTAAACTAAGTTAAGCAGAGATTCCTACAAAGAAAATAATACAAAGTATTATGGTTAGAATCCTCCTCTCCTATGAACAACAAAGCAGCTAGCAGTCTTTTGTTGTTTGATTGTGGAGAGTTCTTATTTGTCAAAAACCCGGGGTAGTTTTCCGTACGCTATCCTTTGTAAATTTTGTGGATTTATTCATTAATAAAAATTTATAATAGGTGAAAATGACAATGGTGTTATTAGCGTGTCTGTGTAGATCTCAAGCAAACCCTACGTCCAAGATGTTGATTTTAATGTTCATTAGTTTTCCTCACTTGCTAAAACTTTTGTTCATATCATTCATAGTTTGCATGAACTGGCAGGTCGGGGACCCAACAACAAGTCTTACATAATCAATTTATATAAATGGAAGATTTTTAAATCGTGTTTAATATTTTAACAGATTTGCAAATCTGTTTAATTTTTGGCTGATATTTTGTCTTGGTGACCAAGACAGGTTTAGCCTATAAGATAAACGTATGCTCATTCAGTTTTTGACAAAGGAAAAATAGAACTCCTATTCACGGTTTTCCAGCAACTCCTTCGATCAGAAAGACGCAGAGCATCTGTGATCTTTCAGGCAATTGTGTCTAGTCCGGCTGTACATCAGCTTTGGCCATTGTACCCTGGGAAACAGACGCCGAATTTGTTTTAAGGGAATCATGTTAACACAAGCCTCGACGTTACTGCTTTCTTTTACTTGTCGTTACATAGTGTCTATCTTCTGCTTCTACCCCTTTCTGTCTGTATTTAATTTTCTATTATTTGCTGTTAATTATATTCATTGTAATACGATTTTATTAATAAATGTGTACATGTTTCCCTACATTAATAAGTGCTTATAAAAAAAAGTTTGGTAAAAGTTGGCAGTAAAAAGACTTGAACCATGGGGTATGTTTGGCAAAACTAGTTATAAGGTGTAAACTGCAAAACTGTTAACATGAGCTGCAAGCTGTATCTTTTTTTATTAAAAATGTTTTGTAAGTTAGCTGTTAAATGTAATTATAAGATGTAAAATGACATAACATGACATATCTATAATTGCAAACAAATGTTTGGAAGGCATATCTGTAATTTAAAGTTTTAACAGCTCCAATATGTTTAAAAAACTTCATGAATCATCTTTTCATTTAAGAGCTATTTGTTTGAAATAAAAGCTTTGAATGTGTTTGATACTCAAGCTTGGTCGTTTTGCAATAACGGAAATTTTTTTGGAACTCAGCATTGTTACTGGCTAGTACGATCAGATGGATTTTACATCGGCAAAGAAAACGTGCCTTTTCCTGGAGGTTGGCAGTTGAAAAAACCTTGGCCATGAATGACTTGTAACTTCAACTTGGCCATGAAAGACTTGTAACATTTTCAATTCTTATCATGAATGAAATTTAAATTAATATTATATATGAAGTTTGTTCTTTGTTTTGTCTCAGTGAAATATGTGTAAATATCAGACGTTTCCTATCTGTTTCACTAATCATATACTGTATATAAAAAGATGCACTAATGCAAAAAAGACATTTGTTTCAAATTTATTCTTTATTCTGATTCTAACATCATGTTACAAACAAATCGAAAGGTCATTTCCAATCGAAAAGTATTAAGAAATAACCATGCATGCATTAAAAGGTATAGAGAAATTGCTTCAAGCCTATTCAAAACAATTGAGCGTTAATCTATCTTAATATTAATTAATATATCGATGCTTTTTCTTAATAAAATACAGATGAAGATAATTGTATTTAACGAGTTTTTAAATGCTCGTGCGTTGCAACGGGTTAGCGAACACTAATTTTTAAAGTTCGGATCTTGTAATTTTTAACATTGTCGTTTATTTGATGTTAGCATTAGTCATAAGACAACAAGTATATAAGTTTGTAATATTGGTCAAAGCGAAAATCCAAACTATTCACAAAATACGACTCACGTGATTCTCATATTAGATTCGGTGGACACAAATTGTTTGGTGGTTACCTAAAGCTCGGATGCCATGTTAAATAGCAATGGATGCAGGGGCGGAGCTATACCTTGGCCACCTGTGGCACGTGCCACACATGGATTTGCCATGTGAAGCATGGCCGAATTTGAGCATCCAGGCCTTCATTTTTTAGGGGCGCTTGATAATAGACGTAGTGGTTGATTTAATTCGATTCCAGGCACCAAACTGATAACAATGTGCTCAAGAATGAAAACTATGAGATTTTAGGGAAAGAATGAGCTTAAAATCGATTAGTATAAAGTAAGTTGAAAACTGAGTTAATGGTAGTATTGCTATTGTCTGTTCTTAGTTGGGTGAAGACCGAAGAAGATGACCATTTTGAGTCATTTACACATTTGCCCCTAAAGTTTCAAGATTTTACACACTTATCTCATATTTTTAGTTTTTAGTTCTAAATATGTATAAAGGCACAAAAGTAACATTATTAACCCTTATTTGGAAATATTAAAACATTATTTTATTGGTCATAAGTCATTCATAGCATCTTTACACATGTTAGTTATTGTCTAAGAAGTTTTGAAAGACGGTTCAATAAAATTAGTGTCATAAAATACCTAGATCCGGCACTGAATGGATGTGTTACATTTGTGATATCGCATGTCTATTTATAATAGATACGTAGGTTTAACAATAAGCAACATAAACCCAAAACTAATGGACTTTAAGCCTCTAGGCTTGGGCCTTAACCTATCATCTAACAGAATGAAGAGTTTAGTAGTTTAATTATGTATTGATTTATTAGTTTAGTAAGTATAAAGGGTGTTAAAGTATAAAGTTAAAGAAGTTTAGGGATTAATTTTTTATTGGACTAAAGTTGGAGGGTTGTTTTGACATTTCCTCAAAATCTACTGTTCGTGAATAGTAGATAAGGCTGGAAAATGTTGGTATTAAAATTTGATCTCCTTTGATTAATAGATAATTAATTCAGTATTTTCATTTGGTTAATGGAGAAATCTATTTACATTATTTCTATGTTTGACTAAACAACTTGGCTTAATTACCACACCATTCACTACTTAATATTCAACATGCATCTCACCAACGTAAATTACTTATGTTGTTGTATTGAGTCCTACCTATCTTGTTCTAGTTGACTGGGTCCGGAAACAACTGCAAATGAAGTATTTCTAAAACTGTTCTATTTTCTCCAAGGACATTTTTGTTGATTGTAATTTGTAAATGATATCAAGGTTTTTTGATGACTAATAACTACAGCTGAGATTTATAAGTGTTGGGTCATTTTTTTTTTTGAAATGCAACATATATTATGGAACCAAAAGAGCCAAAGTATTAAAAATAATAATAATAAATAAATAAAATGGCAACCCACTTTCTTAACAAGATAATTTAGAAGAAAATAATGACTAATACGTTCTAAATACACTACTAGTTTACCATAACATACCCAAAATATTCTTACCAATCCGGCCAATGTCGTGCACAAAAAGTGGTGCTTGCTCATCATTTATATTTCAATGGACCAAATTAATACACGTATTACATTGTATACACAAAAATTAATTTCGGTGAGCAAAAAATAATGTTTGCGCACCAAATCATAAATGCATTGACTATAGTGTCAACCACTCACATTTTTTGACTATAAACCCCAACCACCTAATTTCAATGCTCATTTATTTGCTTCTATAACCCATCCATGGTTCATCCTCATTTTCAAAATATCTTCATCTTCCTTATTTCATTAACCAATAACTTTCAATTCCATCTTCAATCTTTCTTATTTCCTTAAACAAAAATCATAGTTGCAATTCAAAAAAATCTAAAAAAAAAAAAAAAAAAAAAAAAAAAAAAAAAAAAAAAGCCCCAAAAATTAAAAACGAAAAATAAATCTGAAAATTAAATGTCATTTTCATGTGTGGTTCGTGAGTTTTGGTGTGCGTTAATTGACTGTCGTTGTTTATTATGCAAATAAGGTATTTGGTGCGCAAAATCTAACACTTGCGCACCAAATGTGACGTGTCCATCTCTCGTTAGTTTAGAAATTAATTATGGTTTTCCAACAATTCTCATTAATTTTGGTGCGCAAAAATCCCATTTTGCTCACCAAATATGAAGGTGTCCAATTATCATTGGTTTATAAATTAATTATGGTGCTCTAGGATGATCAAACTTATTTCTTTAAAAGTTGGTACACAAAAAATGTTGTGTGCCCACCAAAATGGCCAAAATCTCAAATACAGTCCAAATACGACCTTTTACGAAAATACATGTTGGGAATTAAATATTCTGAAGTTAGAGTATTAGAAATTACTCTAAGTCAAAGGTACTGCTAGTACATCAAGGTACTGCTAGTACATCAAGATACTGCTAGTTCATGATCAAAGTACTGCTAGTACATCAAGGTACTGCTAGTACATCAAGATACTGCTAGTTCATGATCAAAGTACTGCTAGTACATCAAGGTACTGCTAGTTCAAGTTGAAGGTACTGCTGATCAGTGACTCATAGGATAAGATCGAAAAGATATTTATTGTATTTTGGTCAAACATATACGGTAGATAATATTTTACTCCATGTGCTTAGTTAACAAGTTGTATACATAGATACATGTTGTATCTTATGTACTGACACCAATATGCATAAGTTAACCAAGTAAGTCGGTCAAGACTTTTAGCAATTTGTAAAGATCTTTTGCAACTATAAAAGAGATCTTAGACTAGTGATTGTAAAAAATATATGTGAAATAAGTGAATATCTGTTAAGACATAGAACAAACAAAATAACATATTACAAGATTCAAGGTTTTGTAACCCTAGTGATAAACAAAAGATCACTCGTATTATTTTGAATAATATTGACTCGTTTAGTGAAAAACTTTCTTTGTTCATTGTTAAGTAACAAACATAATTCTTCCATTTCCATAACATGCATAACCTTCTAAGTGTGGTTAAGTAAATTCCGCGTACTTAATCATATTAACTCAATATATCACATACACAAAGACACAAGGTTTAACCACCTTAACCGTGTATCACAGGTCCTCTCAGTTGGTATCAGAGATCCAGGTTGATATAATTGAATTAGAAGAAACAGAAATGGATGCACATGATGCTCAAACAAATGTTGCTGCAAAGTTGCCCATAATCAAACCAAATGAGTTTGAGTTATGGAGGATGAGAATTGAGCAATATTTTATGGTCCAAGATTACACACTTTGGGATATCATTATATATGGTGATTCTTTTTCACCAAGCTATTCAGAAGTTGTCCTAGAAGGTAAAACAAGTAGGAAAAGAAATACTGGACCAGTGTCAAATGAAGAGAAGATACTGAAGAGAAATGATCAGAAAGCAAGAAATTTGTTGCTTATGACCATTCCTAGTGAACAGATGCTATCATTTAACAAGTATCTTGATGCAAAAACTCTTTTTGAAGAGATTTGTGCATATTTTGGTGGTAATGAGACTACCAAAAAGACACAGAAGACATTACTAAAGCAACAATTTGAAAACTTTACTGCTTTTAGTAATGAGCCTCTTGATAAGCTATTCTCAAGGTTACACAAGCTTGTCAGTCAGTTAGCTGTGTTGGGTGTTGAGACAGAGAAGGAAGATCTCAACATGAAGTTTTTAAGAAGTCTACCCGATGAGTTCCATACTCATGTTATTGTCTGGATGAACAAACCAGACATTGAAACCATGAAGCTCAATGATTTGTACAACAACTTCAAAATTGTTGAACAAAGTCTAAAGAAATCTGGTCATTATGGTACTAGTTCTGGAAACGTGGCACTCTTGTCAGTTCCTAGTATTAGTAAGAGTGAAGAGGTAGATGAAGGTGAAAGTGTTCCTTCTACAAGTTCTCACAAGGATGTTGCTGGTCTTGGAGATTCAACATTCTATGCTTTTATTACCAGTCAATCTAATGGCTCTCCTCTCAACCATGAAGACCTTGAGCAGGTAGATGGTGATGATTTGGAAGCTATGGATATTAAATGGCAGGTTGCTTTGCTTAGCATGAGGGCTAAGAAGTATTGGCAAAGAACTGGGAAGCAGATTACCATAAATGGTAATGACACTGCTGGGTTTGATAAGAAGAAAGTAGAGTGTTTCAACTGTCATAGGTTAGGACACTTTGCTAAGGAGTGTAGAAGCCCAAGAAAGCAGGAGAATAGAAACACATGGTATAAGCAAGATAGGAGAAAGGAAGTTACTGTTGAAGAGCCAAAGGCTATGTTGGCTATTGATGGTATTGGTTATGATTGGAGCTCTATGGCTATTGAAGAGGATGCACCACCGAATGCTGCTCTTTTGGCCAATGAATTTGCTCTAATGGCCCATTCTGATTCAGAGGTAAACAATATTACATCTTGTACTGAATCATGTCCTAATCTTAAAGCTTATGAAGACCTTAATAAGAGATTTGAAGCTCATAAACAAGAGCTACTTGATTCTTTGTTTAATTTGGCTAATCACAAAAGAGGTCTAGGTGTTTTAGAAAAACAAGTCTTACATTTTAAAGATAATGAAATTCATTTTGCTGATGACATCAATATACTAAAAAATGACATTAAGATCAGAGATGAGTGTATTGTTGAGTTGAATGATTCATTAGCTAAACACAAAAATGAAAGAGAAAATGTAAAGGTTTCTGTGGATGTTTTAGCACATTCCTCAGAAGGATTCAATAGACTTTGGGAAGCCCAAGTTATTGATAAGGTTAATTCTGGTGTTGGATTTAAGTCTGTACCCCCACCATACAGAGGTGTTCATTCACCTCCAGGTATTGATTTAGCACACACAGGTTTAGCTGAGTTTCAAGAACCAATCATGGAATATGGTTCTAAGGTCACTAAATCTCCAAAGATAGAGAAGGTAAGTAAAAGTTTAGATAAAACTTTATCTTATCAGGACAAGGTGTCCTTTGTTAAGAAAGGAGATGCTATAGTTGTTGAAGATTGTACAACTGATAGTGATAGTGATGAAGAAAAACAGGTTATGTCTAAACCTGTATTGGTTAAGAAAGTAGGAACAAGTCTTCCTAAGATAGTCAATCACAACACTAACAGGCCTAAGTCAAATGTTAAGACTGTTAGGAAACCAGTTAGATATTGTGAACAATATAGAACTACAAACAAGCCCAGAGGTAACCAAAGGAATTGGAACAACCTCAAGTCTAACCAATTAGGTGATGACTTTGCATTTTATAATAAAGCTTGTTATACATGTGGTAGTTTTGACCATCTTGCAGCTTTCTGCAACCAAAGGGTAACTGGGTATGAAAACAATAGGGTGAACTACAAAAGGCAAACTCCTCAAACTCATTTTCACTCTAACACTCATAGGACAAAACCCAGAACAGTCTCAAACAAGTCTGGACCCAAAGGTCCTGATAGACAAAAAGGTCCTGTTAAAACATACAAGAAGGTACTGCCAGAACAAATTAAAGGTACTGGTAAATCTAAAGGTACTGTTAGACCTTTGATGACTGTTAACCCAAAATCAACAGCTAAGGATGCAAAAACAACTTTCAAACATGCATCTAAAACTGTTCTAAGACCCATTCAATCAAAAGCAGTGGTCCACAAACAAATTTGGAGACCAAAGGGTGTGACTTCAAAGTTAGCAGACTCTGCTAAGTATGTTACTCACTCTGCTGCTAAGGGTAATAGGGCAAATGCTGTTAAGGCCTCAGCATGTTGGATTCAAAAATCAAATGTTGCATCAACAGTCCTTAAAAGATAAAATTACATTGATGCAAGAGGCAGATCCAAGTCAATAATGGCTTGGATCCCCAAAGAAAACTAACACTCTTATTTGTGTGGAGGAACATTCTATTGATCATCAAGATCAATGATACTCAGATAGTGGATGTTCCAATCACATGACAGGCAACATGTCTTATCTTTCAGATTTTCAAGAATTCAATGGAGGATATGTTACCTTTGGAGGTGGTTTTCGTGGCAAAATTTCTGGTAAAGGTACTATTAAAACCGGAAATTTAGATTTTGAAAATGTGTACTATGTACAAGAGTTAAAGTATAATCTTTTTAGTGTTTCAAAAATGTGTGACAAAAAGAATAATGTCCTTTTTACTGACACTGAATGTCTTGTTCTATCTAAGGATTTTAAGATGCCTGATGAAAATCAAGTACTTCTTAGAATTCCTAGAAAGGCCAACATGTATAGTGTTGATATGAAGAACATCATTCCTAAAAAGGATTTAACTTGTCTTGTATCAAAGGCCACATTGGATGAATCAATGTTATGGCATAGAAGGCTTGGTCATATTAATTTCAAAACCATAAATAAAATTGTTAAGAATGGTTTGGTAAGAGGTTTACCTCATAAAAGATTTGAAAATGATCAAACATGCATTGCTTGTCTAAAAGGCAAACAACACAAAGCCACTTGTAAGCCCAAAATTTTTAACTCTATCAATCAGTCATTGTTTATGCTGCATATGGACTTATTTGGACCAGTTTCAGTAAGAAGTATACAACATAAAAAATATTGTCTTGTTATAACTGATGACTATAGCAGATTTACATGGGTTTTCTTTTTAGCCACTAAGGATGAGACATCAAGCATCTTTAAGGAATTCATTACACTGATAGAAAACCAAGTAATCAAGAAAGTAAAAGTCATTAGGAGTGATAATGGGACAGAGTTTAGAAATAGAGTTATGGATGATTTCTGCAAAGAAAAAGGTATTAGGAGAGAATATAGTGTTGCTAGAACACCACAACAGAATGGAGTGGTTGAAAGAAAGAATAGAACACTAATTGAAGCTGCTAGAACAATGTTAGCTGATTCTAAGCTACCAATAATCTTTTGGGCAGAGGCAATTAACACTGCTTGCTGTGTTCAAAATAGAGTTTTAGTTGTGCAGCCTCACAATAAGACATCATATGAACTCTTTAATGGTAGAACTCCTGAAATAGGATTTCTTAGACCTTTTGGATGTCATGTGACAATTCTCAATACCTTAGACCATTTAGGAAAATTTGATGGTAAAGCAGATGAAGGTTTCTTAGTTGGATATTCTCTTGTTAGCAAAGCTTTTAGAGTTTACAACTTAAGAACTGAGAAAGTTCAAGAAGAACTACATGTGGAGTTTCAGGAAAACAAATCCAATGTAGTAGGTCAAGGACCAAAATGGATATTTGATCTTGATTATCTAACAAATTCTATGAATTATATTCCTGTTGTTGCAGAAACTAACAATTTTTCAGGTTCACAAGCAACAAATGAGGTGGAGTTAGATAAAGATCAATCTGATGTCATTATGCCATTGTGGTCAAGTACCAGTGTGGATTTAGCTTCAAACAATGATGAATCTTCTTCTGGTAAAGCAAAAGAAGATGTTGAGGCTCAAAGAAAAGATGTTGGAACAGAGGAACAACTCAATATGTTGAATATTGATGGTACTGCAGAGACAGAGCAAGGTACTGTTAGTACTTCTCAAGGTACTGTTAGTTCAGTTGAAGGTACTGCTGGTCCTTCACACTCAAAAGATGCAGAGTTCCAAGAAGATGAAGTGGATTTCAGTAATCTTTCATCATCTTATCATGTTCCTACTACACCACACACAAGAATTCACAAAGTTCATTCCCTTGATAATGTGATAGGAGATATACAATCTGGTGTGAAGACAAGAAGACAACTAGTCTCTTCAGACCAAAAAGGGATTCTTGATGCCCTTTATGCTTCAAAACAACATGAGCTTTCAAACTCTTGTTTATTTGTATGTTTTCTTTCTCAAAAGGAACCAAAGAATATTCTTACAGCCCTAGATGATTCAAGCTGGGTAGAGGCTATGCAAGAAGAGCTTCTTCAGTTCAAGATTCAAAAGGTTTGGGTGCTAGCTGATTTACCTACAGGTGAGAAGCTAATTGGCACTAGATGAGTTTTTAAGAACAAAAGGGATGACAGAGGAATTGTGATCAAGAATAAGGCTAGACTAGTAGCACAAGGGTACACACAAGAAGAAGGAATAGATTATGATGAAGTTTATGCTCCAGTAGCAAGGATTGAGGCAATTAGGCTGTTTCTAGCTTATGCTTCATTTTTAGGCTTCACAGTCTACCAAATGGATGTCAAAAGCGCATTTTTATATGGTGAAATTGGAAGAGAGGTGTATGTTTCACAACCTCCTGGTTTCATTGATCCATTACATCCAACCAAAGTGTACAGAGTAGTGAAAGCTCTCTATGGCCTTCATCAGGCACCAAGAGCTTGGTATGCAACACTTGCTTCCTATTTATTAGAAAATGGATTTCAAAGAGGAAAGATTGATCAGACACTTTTCATCAAACAGCACAAGAAGGATCTTCTGTTAGTGCAGGTGTATGTGGATGACATTATCTTTGGATCTACAAGGAAGGAAATGTGTTTAGAATTTGAGAAGCTTATGAAAGATAAGTTTCAGATGAGTTCTATGGGAGAACTTACATTCTTTTTGGGTTTGCAAGTTAAGCAATCATCTGAAGGCATATTTATTAGTCAAGACAAATATGTTGCAGAGATACTTAGAAAATTTCAATTTGCTGATTCAAAAATAGCAAGCACACCAATGGACTCAGAGAAGCACCTTCTGAAAGATGAAGATGGAGAAAATGTAGATGTACACAATTACAGATCTATGATAGGCTCTTTGATGTATCTTACATCATCTAGACCTGATATCATGTTTCCTGTTTGTGTCTGTGCAAGATTTCAAGTTACTCCAAAGGTTTCTCATTTAACTGCAGTCAAGAGAATTTTTAGATATCTCAAAGGTCAACCAAGGTTGGGTATATGGTATTCTAGAGAATCTCCTTTTGATTTGGTAGCATATTCGGATAGTGATTATGCTGGTGCTAGCTTAGACAGAAAGTCAACAACTGGAGGATGTCAATTCCTTGGGTGTAGACTTGTCTCATGGCAGTGTAAGAAGCAAACAAGTGTGGCAAATTCAACAACTGAAGCTGAATATATAGTTGCTGCAAGTTGCTCTAGTCAAGTTCTATGGCTTCAAAACCAACTCCTTGATTATGGGTACAATTTCTTAAACACTGTTATTTATATTGATAATAGTAGTACAATTTGTATTATTAAAAATCATGTACAACACTCTAAAACAAAACACATTGAAATTAGACATCACTTTATAAGAGACTGCAATGAGAAAAGATTAATTCAAGTTCTTAAAATTGCTTCAGAGCATAATTTTGCAGATCTGTTAACAAAAGCTTTTGATGTTTCAAGGTTTCAGTACTTAGTAGCAAGTATTGGAATGCTTAATCTTTAAATTTTCAATATGATGTGTTTTTGTACATAAAATTTTGAAAGTACTGCTGGATTTATAAGGTACTGCTATATCAAAATTTGAATTGTGTTATTCATATAGTTGATTTTATGTTTATTCTAATACAAGACAAGTACTTTGTACATTGTTCTTTTGGTTTTAGACTAACTATTTCAGGTATGAATATGTGAACACAAAGGATATTTCAAGTGAAATGGGAACAGCAGAATGCTTATCAAATTGCTGACCATAATAGATTTATGATGGACTAAGTTTAGGAATTAAACCTCCTTAAAACTTCTTTCTTGAAATCTAGTTATGATATTTCACATTGAATTGATGACTTAGTTGATCAGATAGTAACTGATACAACTCACTTTCTATCATTTTATACTTTCAAGTATAATGAGTTAGTCTAAGGACATCTGATAGAAAGAACAGCTAGTAAAAGTGAATCTAACACTTGTGTTGGAGGTAACAATTGCTATGAGCTGGAAACCCTGTCAAGAAAATCTTTTGAATAGATTTATCTTTTCACAGGCAGTTAGTGATAACTGAAATACATTGGTTCTCACACAACCAGAGGTTATTTTTAAACCGAAATACTAATTAAGTGTCTGTTATACACTTGATTCTTTCAAAATGGTTGGAAGTAGTATGATTTTTCAATTCTAAAATCATGAACATACTACTAAGTTAAAATAATTTCTTAAAAGGATTTTCAAGGATTCACAAAAACCACACATTTGTTGGATTATGAATCAAAATGTCCACTGATTCACCTCTCATAGGAGTTAACACACCTAGAAGTGATGAGGACATCACCTTAAACTTTTAATGAATTGATGGCTACATGTACAATATTGTCTGACAACAAGTTCACATTGATGGATCAGTCAAAGTTACATAGTTAGATCTTCCAAACAAGGGGAGGAAACTAAAGTTATTTACTTCAGGGGAGGTTATAATCTCAGAGAAGGAAATAATTGCCCAGAAAAGGAAGAATAAACCAATATATGGAAGGAGAAGACAAGAGCATACAAGATGATGATGTAAAAGTTGAAAATGATTAGAACAGATCAAATATCTAGAAGGGATGAAGCATTTCTAAAGGAGAAAGTTCTATCTAGATCAAACGAAGGAAAGATTCAATTTCAGTTCATTATGTTTGTTTATCACTTTCAAAGGCATGCTGATAGATGATTTCACTTGTTGAAATCATTGCCTCTTACAATTCCTCCATCTAAGGAAATTGCACCATCTTTTGGTACAATGTTTTGATATTGCTGAAGTCAAAGAAGAACAAAGCAGATGAGTTCAGAATAGAAGAATAGTTCAGATTCATGAAGTGTTTGAAAGATCTTCACAAGTCCTCATTTAATTCAGAAAAAACATGTTTGAATTAATTCACATGTTTAGGGGAGGATTGTTGGGAATTAAATATTCTGAAGTTAGAGTATTAGAAATTACTCTAAGTCAAAGGTACTGCTAGTACATCAAGGTACTGCTAGTACATCAAGATACTGCTAGTTCATGATCCAAGTACTGCTAGTACATCAAGGTACTGCTAGTACATCAAGATACTGCTAGTTCATGATCAAAGTACTGCTAGTACATCAAGGTACTGCTAGTTCAAGTTGAAGGTACTGCTGATCAGTGACTCATAGGATAAGATCGAAAAGATATTTATTGTATTTTGGTCAAACATATACGGTAGATAATATCTTACTCCATGTGCTTAGTTAACAAGTTGTATACATAGATACATGTTGTATCTTATGTACTGACACCAATATGCATAAGTTAACCAAGTAAGTCGGTCAAGACTTTTAGCAATTTGTAAAGATCTTTTGCAACTATAAAAGAGATCTTAGACTAGTGATTGTAAAAAATATATGTGAAATAAGTGAATATCTGTTAAGACATAGAACAAACAAAATAACATATTACAAGATTCAAGGTTTTGTAACCCTAGTGATAAACACAAGATCACTCGTATTATTTTGAATAATATTGAATCGTTTAGTGAAAAACTTTCTTTGTTCATTGTTAAGTAACAAACATAATTCTTCCATTTCCATAACATGCATAACCTTCTAAGTGTGGTTAAGTAAATTCCGCGTACTTAATCATATTAACTCAATATATCACATACACAAAGACACAAGGTTTAACCACCTTAACCGTGTATCACATGTCCTCTCAATACACTAGTAAATACGACCATTTATTAAAATCACGCATTAAAAAGGATAGGCCACAAAATAAGTAAGACAAATACAAATACAAACCATTATTTGAAACTAACCAAATCTAACAATTGACAAAAGCCAAAAACAAAAGGGACAAAAGGCCTAACAGCACATATGATTAGGGGTGTCAAAAGGTCGTCCTGACCCGAATTAGACTATTCGGGTCGGGTCAATCAGGTTCAAAACTATATTCGGGTCAATTTAGGTCAACCTGACTAACCCGAGTTCTAAATAGAGTCAGGTTCGAGTCAAATATATGTGTCTTACTCGGGTTGGGGTCAATCTGAGTGACCCAAGTTTGATTTTTTTTTTTTCTTTTCTAATTTATATGTATTTTCAAGTGTAAACATGAACCTGAGTTGACCCAACCTGAGTTGATCCAACCCGAACCCGAGTAACCCGAGTTTTAAATAGTTCGGATTCGGGTATGTTTTTTTTTGCCTTGACCGACCCGAACCCGAATAACACCCCTAATTGCCATTGCTGGGGCAGTTCTTGTTTGACACTTTTGTGGCGCAGATACTTTTGGTTCCGTATTCGTAGGTTTGTCAGTGGGTTTATGGCTGTTTTAAATTGTGTCCTTCATAATTATGGTTTATCAAAGTCAATGTGTTGGGGGTCATGGTCTCTGTGAGATAAATGGTTTGGTTGTAATATGATAGCATGATCATATCATATCATATGATCACGCTATCATATGACAGCCAAATCATTTATCCCACACAGACCATGGCCTCCCACACATTGACTTTAATAAATCATAACTTATGAAGGACACAATTTAGGACAACCATAAACTCACTGACAAACCTACGAATACAGAACCAAAAGTACCTGCGCAACAAAATTGTCAAAATGGGCACTGCCCCAGCAGTGGCAATAACATTCTCACAATATATGTGCAGCATACCCTTTTGCAGTCACTTTCATCCAATCTTTACCATATTACTGTAGCCGAATATTTGTTGGATCCCATAACCATTGTTGCCAATCTAACTTTTTTTATTTATTTGATCTCCTCATAACCCATTTAAAGTTTTTGAGTTGAATATCTTGAACAATCTTATTAGTGCTTGAGACTTATTTGCCAAACACACGTGTATTTCTTTCTTTCCACATGAAATACCCAGAAGTCCAAACAACCGCTTGTCAAACATGAGATAGAGAGGTGGGAACATTAACACTTCCATCAGATGAAAATAATTCATCAATAGAGAAAACATCAACACTCCCTACTCCACCAATTGAATAGTTTTACCCACACACTCATCGCTAAATCACAAGTGACCAAGCAATGAGCACACATTTCCACGATACGGTTGCAACAGGGACAAATAACTCGCCTCATGTTCTCATCAATTGGCAAGCCCAAGTACATAAACATAATTTCCCTGATGCCACACCCCATCCATCTCGCCATGTCCAGCATATTCCCCTCATTGACTCCTATACCGCCAGATTCAACGGGAAACAATTAGAGAATTTCAATAGTACAACAACAACAACAACCGACCCAATCCCGCCGGGGCAGGGTATGGGGGAGGTAGAATGTAGACAGATCCTACCCCTACCCCAAGGTAAACCCGGGAGTAGAGAGACTGCTTCCAATAGAGAATTTCAATAGTGATCTCCGTTAAAGGATTCGCACAAGTTAGATTCAACTTTTTGATCATTGTTCTCTGTATTATCAATTTTTTGTTCACAAGTAAAGGATTCTTCATTAATTGCTTTTGGGGAAATATCTGTTACTGGCTCACGGTATCGTCCCTTTGATGTCCTTTTATGATCTGCTAAAAAAGAAGAGTAAGGCCCTTCTAAATTTACAAAACACTCTTTATTGTTCATTGTCAAAAGGATACTGAGATTCACACAACCCGGTCCAACAGTGCTAGATATATATGTGCTCCGTATATGAATGAAAAAAATATCATGACAAAGAGAAAAGTTCATATTTTCAATAAAATCATGCAAGTTCATAAGAAAATACCCATCACTAAACAAGTAGAAAATGCCCATCACGAACAAGAAGTTAGTATTTTTTTGGGTAAAGAGTTTTTTTACCCTGGTAAATATATCAAGAAGTTAGTATTAGATAGCAGTAACATCTATTAATACATTAAGTTAAAAAAAGAAAATACCTATTTCAGACTCTTTTCATATCACTATAACACAGCAGTACCATACAAAATCAGATATAGGTATCACAAACACCCAAACAAAGCCACCAGGAAAACTTCAACCATCTTTTATGAGTCTTTATGATACGTAAACTGTGAGTTACATTCAGCTATTCACATGAATCATTGGCAATTAAAAGTAAGAAGCTATGCGGATTTGGGTAAAACCAAAGTACGGTGGTACTGAGTACTATTTCATTTAGAGCAACAACATAGAAAAATCAAAGATATTCTAAACCGCAGACATTTACAGATTGACCCACCGGTTAGTTTGCATGATGAAATCTTTCACATTACATGACATTTATCCTTTGATGATTTTGATTCCTGCTTGGATGAAGATGAGTTCTCGGGCCTCGAGGGCTGCACATTCTGCAAATTCCGAGGAGAATCTACTGTTTAAATAATCAAATTGGCTTAAACATTTATATACGATAATATGCATAATAATGTATTAATGTCGATATAAACTATTAACTTGTGTGCGCGTGCGTATCTTAGAATAACTATTAAATTCCTCTAACCTTTGTATGTTTTGTCAAATTGGCAGACAAGCAAAAGGAAATAGGGTTTCCTGATAATTAACAATTCAAGCTAAACAACAACTTATGTGTTCACAACTAATCATAAATATCTAAAATGCTATTCAAGACAAAAACAGCGGAATTATGTGGACCAAAATCACTGTCTTAATGTAGTTTAGTGCTTACTAATGATGCTAAGTGTTTGATTATTAGTTAAATATCTGAAATAATCCTCAATGATGAAAAGTACGAGAATCTTGTGTCAATGCCTTATACTACTTACTAGATAAACGAAAATAATTTTGGTCAAGTGTATGCTAAAATGGGTGTTCCTTTCTTAATACTCAGAAGAGACTATTTTGTATCAAATGTTATTCGATTAATATTCGGCTAACTTAATTATGTTGACATTTGGCTCAATTAGCGTCTGGTTTCCTGCCTAACTAACTTAGGTTTTCTGGTAAGATATACATAATATACACCCACACAGTGAACAATAGGGGATTATGAAGATGCTTACGCCATACGACTAGCAGCAAAATACGTAAAAGAAAGAGAGAAATATACATCAGAAAATGCATAACCTACCTGTGGACCTATAACAAGACCTGACTCTCTGCTGGTGTTTGGGTGTGGCACATTGCGTTGTGGCTGCTGCTGCTGCCACTGTTGTTGTTGTTGCTCAAATTCTTGTTGTTGAAGAGCTATAGCCAATTGCAAATCAGAGCTGCCACACAACAACAACAAATTTGTTACAATTTTAATGAGGAAGGGTGTAAGAAAAAGGAAAAAAACAATGCAAGTCCAAGAAAAGGTAGATGATGTTATGTCAAAATTAATAGAACTTTAAAGCATAAAAGCACACTTATTTCCATGTCAGCTGGATACCAAAGAACACATCCAATTAGGTTAGTGGACAGAATCCTCGAGCATCAAAAACCAACATTAACACAAAAGCTAAATTTTACTTCCCGTTTCCCATTATTTTTTCCCAATATTTCCCTTTCTCAGATGAAGTCGCAAGAAACATTGCAGCATCTTTTCATAAACCTTTCTAAATAATATTACATATGTATCCATAAAACGAATCAATGGTATTAATTATTATCAAATCAATGATATTGATATTGATATACAAGATTCCCTTATTTTCTTTTAAAGAACTTGATATTTGGTACAGTCAAAACTTTCAGCAAAGATATATGTTAAGTCAAACGTTGCTATTAAATCACGAAAATGAAAGAGAAAATTTGAGTGTTATACCATGAAAAACCAAGGACACCATATAAAATTCTATTTGTTTATGAGGCAGTATCATAAATGGGGAATAGATGAGAGTGCAAAAGTAAAAAAAAGTACTTGAAACTGGCATCCTCTTGTGCTGCCTCATCGATGCTGGCAATATATTCCTGAAATATGCGATTGAAGTAAGATTCACTTAGCAATAAGAATTATATGTCATCAATTTAGTATTAGATTCAATATCTTAAACAGATTTGGTATTAGAGAAGGTACATACAGCAGTAGTATCCAATGCATTTTGCTCATCCCATGAGGGAGTGTCAGGATTTTCAGCATTGAATTCCTTGAAACTACCGGTCATATATACTGTATTTCCATTGACCTGAAAACATGTACAATACCATATAAGGATCAATAACTATGCATACACAGTTTAGACAATATCTCATAGTTCATTGTTATTCAGCAAGGAGTACTTCTGATAACCAGTCAAAACATAATATCTTACGGTTCAGTGTTTACATATTCAAAGAGTACTTATGCATCGCTTTCACTAGCTAACACACAATTAGACCACTTGTGAACCACATCCAAACAACAAAACAAGCATTTCTAGTAGCGGTCCAATTTCAGATTCTACGCAACAAGAAAAAAACTACTAGATAATTTTTATTAGCTATGTTTTTAAAGCCAACTCCATAAAGCATGAGGAAAATGCATACCTCGTCAAGCTTTTCCCATACCAAATCAGGTTGACTTATATAACCTTGATCTGTAGCTAAAAGGTATAATTCACCCTCAAACTGCAAATAATATAAAATAACAATATCAATGTATTCAAGAACATAGCACTGGATAACGTTAAGTGATTGTTAAGCTACAAAGTATACTTTAACCAACCTTGAACATTGTGTTGAAGTGGTTATTCCGGAAAAATACACAAAGTTCACGTTCTTTTAGGCCTTCTTGCAAGGAAAATAAGCTGCAAGCATTGAAACAGCAATAGGAATGAAGCCTTTATAATAAAGCAAGCAGAACCACTCTATTCTTCATAATGAAAGCATAAAAGTGTGTACATCAATAGATAAAACGTACCCATATATAGTCAACTGATTTGCAGTATTCTTCAGGAACTTCCTGATCAAATCCCCTATTTAAAAGAACGATCATCTTAACTGATTTGTTTTGAGGTAAATGTTTCAGAAAGAAACTAAAGGAAACCAGTTAACTATAGATAAACTCCTACTTTGCCTTCGCGTAATTCCACTCTTGTCCTTTGTCTCATCTGCATGACTACTAACCTTGTCCACTTGTTCTGCTAGAACCACCTCACCTTCATACATAGGCTCTTGATCCTCATAATTTGTAGAGCTCGTCTCCTCTACGTATTCCTCACCTTCATAGATGGGTTCACTTCCATCAGCACTTGACGTTGAGCACTTAGACTCATTAATGTGATGTACCAAGTCCTTGAATGATTCTAACACTTCAACAGGTGAAACAGATGGGTATGAGATATCTGACATATCACCAAGAGCATCAACATTCCTTACTATATTCAGGTCATTGCTCTGAGCTGGCTGATCTTGTATCTTTTCATCTCCAGAATTAGGCACAGTAGTATTGACTGGTGGTATAGCATTTGATGTATCTGAATCCTCCATGGTCGTTTCTGATTTGACCAACGCATCAATCCTAACTTTCTCGATTTCATCTTTACCTTCATGCTTCTCAGATATTGCCTGCATTTGTTCGTGACTTTTGTCACTTTCACATTGTGAAGAAGAGCAGGCATCTTGCCTTGAAGCTGTTTCAAAAGTTGTCAAATCATTGCCGTCATCATTCAAAGTCTTATTGTCATCAACTATCAAGGATTTTTGTGGACAAGACTTGTCATTTTCAGCACCAGTATGTACTTCTGCAGGAATCGCTGGTTCCTGCTGTTTGAGATATGAATCATCTGTTGGAGCTGAAATTTCAGTCTCCGATTGCTTCAAAGCTCTCAACAGCTCCTCTTCTTCTTCACGGTCTCCTCTCCTTTCCTTTTTCTCCTCAGAGACGGAATGATGGAAAGGAGAATCATCAAAAGATATATGTCTGGTAAAGGATGGTGATGGGATACCTAAGCTTGCCGTTGTGGCCGCAGCAAAATCAACACAATCATCATCAGAGTTCATCAAGTCACTTTCCCAAATTTCCGTATCAAGAGCAACAAGTTCCCACATCAGTGTATTGTAGGACTTCCACCCGATTGCACTAGCGGTATCAGAATCCTAGTACAAATGCAGACAGGAGTTTGAGATCACATAGAGAGAGAGAGAGGAGAGACAAGAATAAATGGTTAAAAAACATCACTAGAAAGTAATGCCAGTAAATACTAAAAAGTTTATACAGAATTCCGCAAAGAAAGAGGAAGAAACAGAAGGACAATATGAATACACTTCTTACAAAGTACTAGAAAGATAAAGACCGATAGCATGGTTGTTTCAATTTACTACAAGGAAAGTACCTGTCAATTAAAGATACAAACTTACAACCACCTATCTTCCAAAGTTTCCTGGTTTGCTCCTATTATCATTTACTATGCTTTAACTTGGTATGTCAACAAACTAGAGTGCGAAAATGGGCCCATGAAGTGTAAATGCAAGGATAAATTCATCAGCCTCAAAACAAGCATTAGTTTGCAAAGATATATAAATCTTAAAAGTAAACTTAAATGTCTTTAGGGAAAAAGTAACCAGCAAAAAAGGTGTCACATATATGACAACTACATATAAGCCAAAGCTAGATTCCTGATATATACTCTACTCCTAGCTGTATGCAAACTATTACATTCATCTGTTCCTATAGACTAAAGCATTTCATCACAAGAAGGGTATGAAAAAATGCAATTACCTTAATATTGCAAAGACGCATTGACGAACACAATAGATATAATCAATTGAAATCACGCAATAACAAATGACCAACTATAATCAATTAAGATCATGATATAATCAATAGAACCACTGGAATATGTAACTTCAGCTGATTTAAACATGCTCACTCGTACTACATACAGACGTTTACATTTCTAAGAAATCATACCGGATCAACAATCCAACCATGGCAAAGTGGTATGTCCAACAGATCAAATATTGCACATTCTCTAGTGAACTCGAAATCATCAATTCTGCAACACAGTCATATGCACATGAGTAAGCATCGAGAGAAAGAGATAAAATTAAAAAAACTCAATAATATACCTCGTAAATTTTAAGTTCACATTAATGCCGGTTGTAAGTCGAGGGAGTAAATCAATGGCATCGCCAATTTTCTGTTGATTTTCTACATAGCCTGCATCTATATTCTGTACCCCAATTGGAAACAATTAAAATCAACCCAACACTTATCCACTTAACTTGTCATTAAAATTGTTCAGAAGGATACAAAAACAAATAGTTTCTAACTTCTATCACTAATACTATTTTCTACTTCATCTTAAGCACAAAAAAATGTATCTAAATAAACAAAACTATTACATTAACATTGCTGTTTGCATCAATTAACCGCTCTGCTACGAGTGATAGCAGTTTCTCCTGTGACACTTCAACCCAATCCGAATTCAAAGTCAACTGGTTTCTCAGCAAGAGAACATTACCTAATACACATTAACATTACGCTTTGAATCAGAACCAGCAAAAGACCACAAAACCGAATATAAAAACAACTGTTTCACCATGTCCAAAACAAAACTTAAATTAAATGGCTGACACAAATGCATGTAAACTACTCACAAAAGTACCATTCTATCACGACTTCGATACAAATAACACGAAATGATATTACAACACATTTCGTTTTCTCAAATACATTTAATATAAATTCTGTATTTAACTCCAATTTCAACAGTAAGTCTTCTCATAATCACCAATAGATTAAACTTTTAAACCTAATTACATGAATCACAAACCTAAAAAAATGGCAAAAAATGTACAAAATCCACAATTTTCAAAAACTTAACATTAATTACTGAATTAACAAGTAACAGTTCATTAAGAAAACAATAGATTAATCATTTATTTCATCACTACCAATACTGCACAATTTAGTTTAATAAACTGATGATCATTACAAAATTAACAGCTAACCTTAACATTACCTAACACACACATTCCCCAGCAGAACACATTTTCACCAATAAAAAAGAAAAAAAATAACAATTATTTCACCAAAAAAATTTATAATCAACAAAAAGATTTACATTATACATCAAACAGCAACACTTCTAATAATCACCAATTCTAACCTTAAAATGTCCAGGATCCCCAAATTTCGAAGAGTTACATTAGAAACCTAGTTAACAACTAAAAATCATTCAAGCGATACTGAATTAATCACATTAAACCAAGAAAACAAACTAAAAGTCAGGGCTTACAAAAAACACATGCAAACAGATAACAACAGCGCGATTCTATCACATATTCGATAGAAATAACATATATTTTCATTTCTCGAATACGTTCAAATAAAATAAAGTATCTCTCTCGAATTTCATTAGTAATTTTACCCATAATAACTAGCTTATTTAACTTTTATGTTTAAATCACCAATTGAGACCTATAATTCGAGAACAAAAATTTCACCAAATCGAAAAACGACACTAATCGCACCAAAATCGATCGTGCGACTACAATTCAATTAATAATCACCACAATTTTCATAAACATTAGTAAGTTACAACGTCATTTAACAAGAATTCTGACCTAAAACTGTCTAAAATCCTTAAATATCATAAAACTAACATTAAAACCCTAATTATCAACCAAACAGTAAACGCTAGCTGTAAACAGTAAAAAAACAGAAAACTAAACAGTTAAAAAAATACTAAATTGAAAAATAACACTAATCGCACCAAAACCGATCAAGATTGCAACTAACACAGAAAGTACATTACAACATCTTATAACAAAATGTTCAAAATCGCAAAAATTCCAAAACTAACTGTAATTACCTAATTTAACAAACTAAATAATCATTCAAGAAATCACTACCACAATCGAAGACATGCACAAATTAATTAAAAACTAACGATCATTTCACAACTAACAACTAATCATAACAGTAAATATAAATTAAGAGCAAAATTCACATAACCGAAAAACAAAATAATCGCACAAAACCGATCACAACAGTATCGCTTCTTTTCATAATCAATAACATCAATTAACAGTAACATTTATCATAATAACCAATTTTGACCTAAATTTCAACTAAACCTTCAAAAATCCCCAAATTTCAAAATCTACCGGTAATTACCTAACTGATAACTCACAATTCATCATTATCAAACGCATGCACAGTTTTTTTTTTTTAATTAATTTATAAAAGCTAACGATCATTTCATAACTAACAGCTGACGGTAATTACATAATTCATCAAAAATACACTAAAATAATCAATTCTAACAACAATTAACATCATAATAAGAATAACTAACAATCATTTTAAAATTAACAGCTAAGCGTAACAGTAAAATTAACAAAACTAAACAGTTAAATTATAACAGAATAAAAAGATGATTAAAACACATAATTCGCTAAATTAATTAAAAATAATAATAATAATAATAATAATAATAATAATAATAATAATAAGGAGCATTTCATAACTGACAACTAACCGTAACAGTAAATATAATAAACAGTTAAAAATAAATAAAGAGTGAGTTACATATAGCAAGAAGAGGACAAGGTCCATTATCATTCTGAAGAATAATCGGTGTTTTTCTTCCAAAAAACTGAATTAATTTCGTCTTATGAGACATTTTCTCCTCCGGTGAATATTGATCTTCCGGCGGTGGTTGTGTATGCATTTCCGGTGAATGTTCTGGTAACTTCTATTTGTGTGTGTGTGTTTCGGTGTTTTTATTTGGGAGTTAAATGAGAAGTTTGTTGGATGAGTTTATATGTGGTGTTTTGTTTTCGGTTACTTGAAAAAGATGTTTTAATAGTAGTTTGATTGATTGATGGGGATATTTGGTTTTAATTATGAGTTTAATGCTTATTACGGTTATACTAACCGGACCCTCCCTACCCTGGGGTCCACCTATTTTAGTCAAAAAGTACAAACATTAAAACAGACAGTATAAGCGGCGGCAGCAATGTCGGTGAACACACCCTAACATCAGCCTTTTTAAAGTAGAGGACAGCGGAGTTTTTTAGGTGATCATAGTAAATAAAAATTTGAGTAAATGGTCCTTGAAAATTAAATCTCAAAAAAATTGTGAAAATTAAATATTTCGTAAAACGTTAATCGTTAAATTATCTATTTTATTAGTGTTGAAATTTCTACCTTAGAAAAATCATATGTGATTCGTAAAATAATTAATTTGTTATTTTAAAAATCACATGTAATTTGTGCAATCACGTGTGATTTTTCAAATAAAAAATCACATGTGATTTGTGAAATCCACATTATTTTTAAAATAACAAATCACAACTGATTTCACAAATCATGTGTGATTTTGGAAAAATTTATTTTTTTAAATTGGAAATAGTGTTTTGTTTTTTTTTTTTTTTTTTTTTTTTTTTTTTTTAATGAAATAAAAGCCGGTATTTGCCATTTCATCTTTAAAAATTTTGTTACTTTGTCCTGTTAACTAGCTACTCCATTATATTCAATTCAAGTTAGTAACAAAAGAAGACGTACGTTTTGTCCAAATTTAGAATTGAACGGTTCATTAGGCAATGAATTAGGTTCTTCATCAATTCTCATTGTTAAGAGGTATTCTTGCACAATTACAGAAGCCCAATTTTAATCTTAAAATGAATATAAAAGTTAAGGATATTTTACTCAAATGTTAGACATATCTCAAATGGCTACAGCCAACTTAAAAATGATCACAATTGTTATAGCAACGATGATGACCCTAGATGTCTCAATTAGCGACCCAAGATAACCAAGAACTGTTGTCGGGGGAGATAAGGGTTGTGTAGGTTGATAAAGTGTTTCGTATCTATTCATTAAACCGGGACCATACATATATAGTGAATAAGCCCTAACAAATAACACTCGGGTCTTAGCCCGTACAAATACAATTAGGTTATCATAACTATACAACTAACACTCCCCCGTAGTTTAAGCGGGATGACACCAGACACTCAAACTGGTACGAAACTCCTCAAACAAAGTTGAAGGTAAGCATTTGGTGAAAATATCTGCATACTGATAACGTGAAGGAACATGAAGAACGCGAACCTGACCAGCAACAACCAAATCCCGAATAAAATGAATATCAATCTCTATATGCTTCGTACGTTGGTGCTGAATTAGGGTTATAAGATAAATATACATCACTGACATTATCACAGTAAACAAGCGTAGCGAAAGACAAAGGAGTATGCAGCTCTCGTAGCAAATTCCTCAACCAGCAGGTCTCAGCAACAACATTTGCAACACCACGATACTCTTCCTCTGCACTAGAACGAGAAAGCGTCGGTTGACGCTTAGAGAACCACGAGAGTAAGTTGTTGCCAAGAAATACACAATAGCCAGAAGTCGATCAACGAGTAGTAGGGCAACCAGCCCAAGCAGCATCCAAATAAGCAACCAATGAGGAAGTAGAAGATGAAAACAACTGTAACCCATAGTCTAAAGTACCCCAAACATATCTCAATATCCGCTTAAGAGCCGAGAAATGAGGCTCCCGAGGATCATGCATATAAAGACAAACCTGCTGCACTGCATAAGAAATATCAGGGCGAGTAAAAGTGACATAATTAAGAGAACCTGCAAGACTCCTATATAATGTCGGATCAGAAACCGGATCACCAACATCACCCAGTTAGACTCAGTATCAACATGAGTCCTATTGGAGTTACAGTCAACCATATGAGCCCGCTCAAGAATTTCAGTAGCATACTTACGTGAGATAAAAACATCCTTGAAGAATCATGCGCAACAAAGATACCTAAAAAGTAATTAAGATAACCCAAATCCGTCATAGAAAACTCCTGATGTGAAGAAGCAATAATCCGCTGTAACAAAATCTCAGATGAAACAGTGAGAACAATATCATCAACATATGACTAAATCCAACCCGAGTAATTGTTGGTCCGGTTTAACTTGAGCAACTCATGAATTAACGAAATAAACACAAACACGTGCCGTTTGGACATGGAAAGTATAACGAGTTTATGATTCATGATAAGCGAAATTACAAGGTTACTCAAGAACCCACTTAGACACACTAATGACTTGTTTGGATTTTCTATGAGGATAGTTGCAGACGGCTATCCCCGGTGAGAGACAAATTAAGAGACACTTAGAAGCAAGCTAGGCTTGGGTTCTAAGTGTGTTGAGGATTGATGAGTGTCTAAATACTCATCATTTCTGTCACATTTAGACTGCAAAAACATTTAAAAACGCTCAGAAATACTTCAAAATACAGAAAATATCCTTGGATTGTGTTTTTATCTGTTTCATGTGCAAAAGGATTGAAAAAGTTGAAAAACAAACAAAGTTTGCATAATTGGCAGTTTTGGTCCCTGAAGTTTCAAAAATGGCAAAACAAATCCCCTCGGGTTTTAAATATTGAAATTTAACATCTTAAGTCCTTGGGGAATTGAAACTTGGCATAAATGGTCCTTTTTATAACTTTGGTGAAATTACAGTTTCAAACCTTCAAGAATTCAGAAAATACAATTTTGGTCCTTGGGCTTAAATCTAATACAAACCAAACCGGACCCTAAACAAACCCAACACCCTACCAGCCCAACACCAACTTAAATAATAAAACCGGGGTCAACCCCTAGTCAAACCCACACCCCGTTTTCTCCTTCCCTCTCCCTCACACACTGAAACTCAAAACCAGGGTGGTTTTTACCCCCACCTGGCTACCACCTCACCACCTACTCCTCACTCTCACCCCTTCCACCACTGTTTTCACTAAACCATCTCACATACCCTGTTTTTGCACCAAATCTCCTCAACTTGGCTACTAACCTTTTCTTTATTGTCTCCTCCACCTCTACAAAACACCAAAGTGCATTAATTGCAAAATTTCGGCTGCAAGTTACATATCTCACTTTTGGCGCCAAAAGTATATTTGAAGGCCAGGATCTCTTTGACTCATCCAATGGTCAAGATTGTTGATGGGATATGTTCAGAAGCATGTGGAGAGTCTCAAAAGGCTATAAAGAAAGAAGGAGAAGCAAAGAGGAGAGATATCTAGTGTAATTTTAGTTAATGTATTTCGTTTAGTTAAATTTAAAAGTTCCAGTGTATGTTTAAGCTTTCAAGTATTGAATTAAGTTATTTCAGTGTATTTCAAACCTATTTTCAGTTTCAATTTCAGTTTATCATTTCGTATTCAGATTGTGCAATTTTTACTTCAAATTCTCATATTAAGCTTAAAGTGTTTGTAGTGGATGTTAAGGACTTGTTTAGATCATATAAGCTCCTAGATAGCTTCTAAAAGCTATTAGAAACCATAAAAACCAGTGTAGAGTTAAAATCCAAAAATACCAAAAAAATCACAAAAGTTAGATCAAAAATCAAAAATTCAGTGAAGATGATCAAGAAAGCTGGAGCAGGGTGAATATTGGATGGCCTTGGGTTTAGAAGCTTAGTGGAAAGCTATCACAATTGGTCCTTGGTCCTTGTTCTTGGTTCTCAGCTGAATTGCATTTTGTAAGCCTTTTAATCACTTTTTGCATTTTACTGTATAAGTAGCTTATAGCTTGAATCTTTGTGTTCTTATGTTTCTGTGTTATAGTTAAGTAGATTTATCCTTTAAAACAGTTTGCTTGTTCTTTTAAATTAGTAGTTGCTTGAAATTCCAATTTTATAGTTAAAATAGCATTTTAGTACTTTCAGTGTTTCATGCTTGTATTGTTGTTGTTTTATGCTCATAAGGTCTTATGATATGATACTATAAGGTTTAGAATCAGTAATAAGGTCTAAATCCACTAGTTGCTTTGAAAATCACAATTCAGTTTCATATAAGGGTTGTTTGGTTTTGCTGTGTTAACTGTGATATAGGTTGTGTGTGGTATTGTTCTTGTTTGATGTATGTCACATAAGAATCCATTATCTCAGTCAAGTCATAAAAACCAGTTACTCTTTGTGAAAAAGTCAAATTCTCCTTTGATCTTCATTGCTTGTTCACTGTTAGGTAATTTTAGTTCCATAAGCTTGTAAGTTAGCTCATTACTTGTTAAAATAGCTTAAACTAGTTTTAAAATAGCCTAATATAACAATTTCAGTCATTAGTTTAGGATTAAAGTTCAAGTAAGTCAACTCTTCATGTTTCAATAAAAAGTCAAAATTTCACTTAGTCAGTTTTTGAATAAAATAGTTAATTTTCTATAGGACTTAATATTGAGTTTCATAATCTGTGCTTTTAAGATCATAATCTTTTGTTGCTATTCTTCATTAGAGTATTTTTATTAAATTTTATTAGCTTAGTTTAACTGCTTATTCAGTGCTTAACTTTTAGCTCTTTTTCACAAAAGTGCCCTGTGCACCAGTTTACCCCGTTTTTCATAAGCTTGCACAAGCTTTGTTATTTGGCTTTAGCTTGTGTGCTTTGCTGCTTTGTGAAGCCTTTCTGGCTAATTTGCTGTTTGTATGCTTGTTTTTCATTTATATGCTTATTATGCCCATGTTGTTTTCTCAATTCAACTCACTACACTGAGCAATCAGTGTAGTTGAGCCATTTTCCATAAGCCCTCAAAAGCTCATCAGTGAACTTAAGCTTGTGTGTTTTGGCTTTTTGTAAAGCTTAACCACCCATCTCAAAGTTCCAGTGCTTATTTTTCCTTCTCAAGCTTATTTAATAGGGCTGCTACTAGCTTCTAGTTTTGTCCATTTCTCAGCATACACTGAGTCCTCAGTGTATTTGTGGCTTTTTCACAAGCCCTTCAAAAGCTCACTAGTGGTCCCCACAGTGTAAGCTTTGGCTTTTTGGAAAGCCCACCAGCCCAACTCACTACCTCAGTCCTTATTTTGTGCTTTCCAGCTTATTTAATAAGCTAGATTTGCCCTCAAAGTACACTGCAGGCCTGTTTGGCTCTCTGTGGGATTTGGATTTGCTTATTTGCTTATTCTGAGCTTATTAGTATAATCCTTTGTTTCTTTTTACTCATTCCCAGTTCACTTAACTTAGTTTCATCTTATTTTGCCTTTGTTTCCAGCTTGTAGCTTGTTGTGAGCTTATTTAGGCTTTAAATCCATTTTATAGCCTATAAGCTTAAACTGTTAAGCTTTTGAGCTTTCTTTTTGCTTATTTTTAAGTTCCAAAATTTTTGTCTTTGTTAAAGTTTCATATTTCCAGTAGTTAAGTAGGTTTATAAAAGAAAAACCACAAAAAAGAATAAAAAAATTAGAATAAGTGCTTATTTCATCTTATTTGCTTAATTACTCAGCTTATTTACTTAACAACATAGCTTTTTTATATTTTTCTTATCTTTCTGTCACCTTAGAGTATTTATAGAAAAAGTTTCAGATTTTTCTTTGTTTATTTAATATTTATTAAAAATCAAAATAGTTTAAATAATAATTAATTAGTAATTAATTAATAATAATTAGTTAAATAGTGTAATAAATAATTTTCTTTTTCTTAAAATTTTTTTTTATCATTAGGTTTGTAAAAAAGTCATTTTTATATTTGTAGGATTAATACTGTTTCATTTTCACATTTTCTTTTGTACGTTTACGTTTATTTAAACCTAAACGCACGTTTTCGTTTATTTTACTTATACTCTTTTAGTGTAATCACCCAATCAATCATTTTGTTTACCCCTATCAATAACACTTGATCACAATTCGTTTTTAAACACAATTTCACGCTTCGCTGGGATATAACGACCCGGGAAAACACTATACTCCAGGGAGAATTGGCACAATAGGTTTGACTTTATTTGACCACATCCGTGGTTGATTTAAGTTGACTGTTTAGATCCCATCAAAATTTTGGCGCCGCTGCCGGGGAGGCGTGTTGCGTGTTTTAAACGTTTTGCAGTATCGTGTTTTTGAAACCCAATCTGTGTATATCTTCTATATCTTGTATATTTACCATATATAAAGCAAAACACTCGTGAAGTTAATTCGTTTAACGGATCGAGTACCAAAAGTATCGTATTTCAATCTTCCATAAACATATAAAACACAAAAATATTTTTCTTTTGTTTCTATATATATATATATATAAAAGATAAAAATACAATAAGATTTTCCGTTTTCTTTGTTTAATAATAACAACAATAAAATTTACCATCGAGAACCAAGACAGAGTACTACCTAACTGGGGGTACGACCATAATAAGTTCCCAAACTAAAGATTAAAACTTGCCTTTGTATCCTTGTGAGTGGTGTACCTTTTTCAAAGAAGCCATTCATCTTGTGATTATTGGTTTAAGTTCACTGTCGTTTTGCCTCGATCTTGTTTTAATTGGATTTGTTTTCATCTTCACTTTTCAAAAAACGTAAAAAAACAAAAAACAAAAAAAAAAAAAAAAAAAAAAAAAAAAAAAAAAAAAAAAAAACAAAAAAAAACAAAAAAGATTCTTCTTCCTTCAATCATAATTCACTTTCCTGTGGTATTCTTAGAGTCGGTTTTAGTGCATGCGCACTCGTTCACAATCGAGACGAAATCGTCAACGTAAAAGCGTAACTGAGTTGCGTAATATTGTTGAAGATCCAGTCCAAAAAATGGACGACGAACCTCCCAAGAATGAGGCAGTTCCTGATCTCCGTACAATGGAGGAATTGTGTCAACCTACCATGCAAGGTAGAGGTGGGCCCATTGCCACTCTTAATATCACGGCTAATGATTTTGGACTTAAGCATCATATGATACAGCAAGTCCAAAATTCATGCCAATTCCACGGTCTACCTGGTGACGATGCAAATAAGCATCTTGACAAATTTCTAGCCGTCACCCAAACCATGAAACAAACTGGTGTCTCCGATGATGCCCTTCGTCTCACCCTCTTCCCTTATTCTTTAACCCATCATGCTACTGCTTGGTATGATCGACTTCCCAGAAATTCGATTCATAGTTTTAATGAGTTGGTGACAAAATTTTTAGCCAAATACTTTCCACCATCCATGGTTACCAAGTTACGTAATGACATTAGCAACTTTCATCAGCTTCCCAACGAGTCTTTATTCGAAGCATGAGAACGCTATAAGCTTGCAATTGATCGGTGTCCTAACCACAATATGTTACAAGTTACCATAATAGATACCTTCTATAATGGTTTGACATTGAGACACCGAGATATCCTCAATGCTGCTGCTGGTGGGACCTTTATGAAAAGGCGTCCCGAAGAGTGCTATGATCTCATTGAAAACATGACTGCCCACCATAACTTTTGGGATTCCTCAGCTGAGAGGGATGAGTCATGCAGATCTACCACTCCAGCATCTTCTGAAATGGCGGCTCTCACTAAAAAATTGGACGATATGTCTACGGCTATGTTGAGAATGAGTCATAAACTCGACAATCAACAAGTTAAAGCCGTCACTCAAAGTTGTGAAACTTGTGGAGGTCCACATTCATATTCCGAGTGTCCAGCCACCGGTGGCTACACTCAAGAGAACGTATATGCTGCTCAAGGTTCCTACAATACGGGAGGTACTAGTTACCAACCGCACGGAGACCGTAATCTTCTTAGCTATCGTTCTAACAATTTCCTTGGACCACCCGGTTTCAATCATAACCAAAATGTCCCAAACCGTAACCAAAACCAAAACCAGAATCGAATGAACCAAGGTTATCAAAACCAAGGGAATTTCAATCAAAACCAAGGTTACCAAAATCAGGGTAATTTCAACAAGAATCAGGGAAATCATTTTCAGGGAAATGGTAATCCAAATCAAGGAAATTTTCAATCTCAAGGTTATAATCAAAATAACCGAGTCCAAAATTTTCCTATCCCACTTCAAACCATTGTCCCTACTCAAGCCGTACTTCCAGCTCCACCACCATCCGATGAGTGGAAGCAATTCATGAAATCTCAGGAAGAGACAAACAGGTTATTGATCACCCAGATCTCAAACCTCCAAAAGTCTTTAAATGATCGACCTTCGGGCTCAGGAAAACTTCCGAGCAACACGATCGCTAACCCGAAGGGCGATGCAAAGGCGATCACAACCCGAAGTGGAGTTTCATACGATGGACCCACTATTCCTACTACCTCTTCTTCTCCTCCTACCAAGGTAGTGGAAAGTGAACCTGAGGCAACTAAGGACAAAGTGCAATCTACAAGCTCACAAAGTACAGCACACGTCCATCCTCAAGTATTCCCGAAACCCAAATCTAAATCAGGAGTTGTCTTTGAACCTAATGAGATTCCCGTTGAGACCCCTAAACCCAATCCTTCTAAACCTTCTATTCCTTACCCATCACGTTTAAACGAGCAAAAGCTCCGCGAAAAGGCTAGTCAACAAATGGATAAATTCTTTCAAATTTTTCAAGAATTACATTTTGACATAAGCTTTGCGGATGCTATCATTCTGATGCCCAAGTTTGCATCAACAATCAAAAGCTTGTTAAGCAACAAGGAAAAGCTGTATGAAATGGCTAAAACTCCAATGAACGAAAACTGCTCAGCAGTTATCTTAAAGAAGCTTCCCGAGAAGCTTGGAGATCCTGGAAAATTTCTCCTACCTTGTGTTTTTCCAGGAATGGTTGAATGCTATGCCTTGGCCGATCTTGTTGCAAGCATCAACCTGATGCCTAAATCAGTATGGAAGAATCTTTCTCTTCCTGAACTTACTCCTACCTGCATGACTCTTGAGCTTGCAGATCGTACCATATCTCATCCACTCGGCATTGCTGAGGATGTATTTGTGAAAGTAGGAAAGTTCCATTTTCCAGCTGACTTTGTGGTTGTTGATTTCGATGCTGATCCGAGGGTTCCTCTCATACTTGGAAGGGGATTCCTGAGAACGGGCCGTGCTCTCATTGATGTATTTGAGCATGAAATCACATTACGTGTGGGTAATGAAGCTGTTACCTTTAACCTCGATCAAACTTCGAGGTACTCCTCAAATTATGATTCTGAATCGGTTAACCGAATAGATATCATTGATATTGCTGCAGAGGAGTACTCTCAAGATTTTCTTGGTTATTCTCATAATTCTGTGAGTGGGGATTCCACCACATCTTCTCTACCTATCATAGCCGACTCTTCCCCTTCTCTCACTCCGTTTGAGGGATGTGACTTCTTTTTGGAAGATGTCGAGGCTTTTCTTGCTCACGATAGTTCACTTCCATACGAGGTTGATGATGACTATCTTGATCCTGAGGGGGATATTCTTATGCTTGAAAAATTGTTAAATGAAGATCCATTTTCCCCTCTTCCTCCAAAAGAACTTCATAAAGAGGAAATCAAATCAGTTGAGAAAACTGAAGAATTTCCTGAGGTCGAACTCAAAGACTTACCACCTCATCTTGAGTACGCATTTTTGGAGGGTAATGATAAATTGCCCGTCATTATTGCTAAAGACTTAAAAGATGAGGAAAAGGCTGCTCTCATAAAGGTCTTGAAGTCACACAAGCAAGCAATTGCTTGGAAACTCTCCGACATAAAGGGTATCAACCCAGAATTTTGTACACACAAGATTTTAATGGAGGATGACTTTAAACCGGCAGTCCAACATCAAAGACGAGTGAATCCAAAAATCCATGATGTTATCAAACAAGAGGTTCTCAAACTTCTTGATGCAGGATTGATTTACCCGATCTCGGATAGTCCTTGGGTTAGCCCAGTTCATTGCGTTCCAAAAAAGGGTGGCATAACTGTTGTCACAAACGATGAAAACGAGTTGATTCCAACTCGATTGGTTACCGGGTGGCGTGTTTGCATTGACTATCGAAAGTTAAATGACGCAACCCGCAAGGACCACTTTCCTCTACCCTTTATGGATCAGATGCTTGAGAGATTAGCAGGGAACGAGTACTATTGTTTCCTTGATGGTTTCTTGGGTTACTTTCAAATCCCCATTGATCCACAAGATCAAGAAAAAACTACCTTCACTTGCCCCTATGGAACCTTTGCTTATAAACGTATGCCTTTTGGCTTATGCAATGCTCCAGGCACGTTCCAGAGGTGTATGATGGCCATATTTACCGACATGATCGGGAAAACTATGGAGGTCTTTATGGATGACTTTTCAGTCATTGGGGATTCTTTCCAAACATGTCTCTCCAGTTTAGAAAACATGCTAAAACGGTGTAAAGACACCAATCTTTGTCTAAATTGGGAGAAGAGTCATTTTATGGTCAAAGAGGGCATTGTCCTCGGCCATAAGATATCAAAGAACGGGATTGAGGTTGACAGAGCTAAAGTTGATGTCATTGCTAAATTGCCTCATCCCACTACCGTCAAAGGTATTAGGAGTTTTCTGGGACATGCCGGTTTCTATCGTAGATTCATTCAAGATTTTTCTAAAATCGCCCGGCCTATGACTCATCTCCTTGAGAAGGATGCTCCTTTTATCTTCTCACCAGAGTGCATCGAAGCTTTTGAAACATTAAAGAAAAAGCTTACCGAAGCACCCATTCTAGTTGCCCCCGACTGGGACTTACCCTTTGAGCTCATGTGCGATGCAAGTGACTTTGCTATCGGTGCAGTCCTGGGGCAACGCAAAAACAAACATTTTCAGCCTATACACTATGAAAGCAAAACCATGACCGAGGCTCAAACTCATTACACCACTACAGAAAAAGAATTATTAGCTGTGGTATATGCCTTTGAGAAGTTTCGGCCATATTTGATCTTGACAAAATGCGTAGTGTATACGGATCACTCGGCTCTCAAATATCTCTTTGCAAAACAAGATGCAAAGCCGAGATTGCTCCGTTGGGTTCTCCTCCTGCAAGAATTTGATATCATTATACGTAATAAAAAAGGAGCTGAGAACCTAGCTGCTGATCATCTATCCCGATTAGAGAACCCACACCAAGATGTTTTTGAGAAGGAAGAAATAAATGAAACATTTCCTCTCGAGACACTAAATGCGGTTGCTTTTCGAGGAGATTCCACCACCCCATGGTTTGCTGACTTCTCAAATTACCATGCGGGAAACTTCATAGTGAAAGGGATGTCGTCCCAACAGAAAAATAAATTCTTTAAAGATGTTAAACATTATTTCTGGGACGACCCCTACTTATTCAAAATCTGTGCGGATCAAGTCATCCGACGGTGTGTTTATGGACAGGAAGCTATTGACATTCTCAAAGCTTGCCATGCTGGACCCACCGGGGGCCATCATAGTCCCAATTACACCGCCAAAAAGGTGTTTGATTCCGGGTTTTATTGGCCCACGATCTACAAGGATGCCCATGATCTCATCAAAACTTGTGACGCTTGTCAGCGTCACGGAAATATTTCACAACGAAATGAAATGCCACAAAATGCAATTCAAGTCTGTAAAATCTTTGATGTCTGGGGCATTGACTTTATGGGGCCATTTCCATAATCTAGAGGAAACAAGTACATTCTCGTGGCTGTTGACTATTTGTCAAAATGGGTTGAAGCGAAAGCTTTACCCACCAATGATGCCCGAGTTGTTGTGAAATTCTTTAAAGCTCTGTTTTACCGATTTGGAACTCCACGTGCTATAATCAGTGATCGTGGTACGCATTTCTGCAATGACAAATTTGATAAAGTCATGCAAAAATATGGTGTAACTCACCGTCTTTCTACTGCGTATCACCCACAAACAAGTGGACAAGTAGAAGTTTCAAATCGTGGTATCAAAAGAATCCTGGAAAGGACTGTAGGAGAAAACCGTGCATCCTGGTCGGATAAATTGGATGATGCACTTTGGGCCTTTCGTACAGCTTACAAAACACCCATCGGGTGTACGCCTTACAAGCTTGTGTACGGAAAGGCATGTCATCTTCCGATCGAATTAGAGCACAAAGCCTACTGGGCCTTGAAACACGCTAACTTTGACCTCTAAACTGCGGGTGATCACCGTAAAATTCAAATAAATGAACTAAATGAACTACGTGATCAAGCTTACGAGAACTCTTTGATCTACAAAGAAAAGACAAAGAAGATTCATGACTCAAAAATCAAGAACCGCGTTTTTAACGTTGGTGATCGAGTCCTTCTTTTCAACTCAAGATTAAAGATCTTCTCGGGAAAATTAAAAACCCGTTGGACTGGTCCATTCACTATTGCAAAAGTTTATCCATATGGTACCGTTGAGTTATCTCAAAATGACGGTCCAAATTTCAAAGTGAATGGCCATCGGTTAAAGCACTACTTTGGAGAGGACATTCCACCCATGGTTGTCCTGGATCTACAAACTTTCCCCATGAACCAATGAATGCGGGGTCGAGTCAAGCTAGTGACTCGGGAAACAAAAACATTAGCAACATATGGGTTTTCACCTATATCTCCATCTTCTCTCTCTTTTCTACCACCCAAGTGCGGGGGGTTGCCCCTGCTGTTGTATATAATTTCAAAAAAAAAAATAAAAAATAAAAAAAAATAAATAAATAAATAAAAAAAAATGAGAAAATTGTAAATATAAAAAATAAAATAAAGGCTATTAGTATTTCCTTCTTACGTTCTTAGTGTTGGTTTAACAGCCGGTACTTTGAATATTGAGGGCAATATTCAGTTCTAAGTGTGGGGGGAATTCTAGCGAATTTGATCATGTGTACCATCTAGTATCCCCATTTTTGCCAAAATTTAATTTTTTTTCTTTTCTCACTTAGAACGCAATAAATGGTTATCAGTCCACCATGTCTAACCCACATAAGGACTGGCTAATCCGAGAGCAAACGGCTCTTGGTAATGATATATCAAATCCGTTTATGGCTGACAATTTGCCTAAAATTGTATGGTATTCAACTCCCCATATCTTTATAAGTGAAGAGTTGGCTAGCCCGCAAGGTTATGGCTTGTGGTAAAGGCAGTGGAAAACCATAATTGGTAATCAGCTCACCAAAGATAATAACTGTATTTTATCTAAGAGTTGGCTAGTCCAGAAGCAAACGGCTTTTGGTAAAGACAAATCAAATCCGTTGACAGCTTATGGTTTGCTCAAAATCATTTGGTTATCATTGTACCAAAGTATCACATACTAAAACATTGGCTACTCCAGAAGTAATGGCTATCTGGTAAAGAGTAAAATCCATTAAATTTTCAAAAAAGATTGTTAGGGACTAGCAATAGTTTAGTGTGGGGGATTGATGAGTGTCTAAATACTCATCATTTCTGTCACATTTAGACTGCAAAAACATTTAAAAACGCTCAGAAATACTTCAAAATACAGAAAATATCCTTGGATTGTGTTTTTATCTGTTTCATGTGCAAAAGGATTGAAAAAGTTGAAAAACGAACAAAGTTTGCATAATTGGCAGTTTTGGTCCTTGAAGTTTCAAAAATGGCAAAACAAATCCCCCCGGGTTTTAAACATTGAAATTTAACATCTTAAGTCCTTGGGGAATTGAAACTTGGCATAAATGGTCCTTTTGATAACTTTGGTGAAATTACAGTTTCAAACCTTCAAGAATTCAGAAAATACAATTTTGGTCCTTGGGCTTAAATCTAATACAAACCAAACCGGACCCTAAACAAACCCAACACCCTACCAGCCCAACACCAACTTAAATAATAAAACCGGGGTCAACCCCTAGTCAAACCCACACCCCGTTTTCTCCTTCCCTCTCCCTCACACACTGAAACTCAAAACCAGGGTGGTTTTTACCCCCACCTGGCTACCACCTCACCACCTACTCCTCACTCTCACCCCTTCCACCTCACAACCTAGCCCACAACACAATTAATGCATCTCCACCACTGTTTTCACTAAACCATCTCACATACCCTGTTTTTGCACCAAATCTCCTCAACTTGGCTACTAACCTTTTCTTTATTGTCTCCTCCACCTCTACAAAACACCAAAGTGCATTAATTGCAAAATTTCGGCTGCAAGTTACATATCTCACTTTTGGCGCCAAAAGTATATTTGAAGGCCAGGATCTCTTTGACTCATCCAATGGTCAAGATTGTTGATGGGATATGTTCAGAAGCATGTGGAGAGTCTCAAAAGGCTATAAAGAAAGAAGGAGAAGCAAAGAGGAGAGATATCTAGTGTAATTTTAGTTAATGTATTTCGTTTAGTTAAATTTAAAAGTTCCAGTGTATGTTTAAGCTTTCAAGTATTGAATTAAGTTATTTCAGTGTATTTCAAACCTATTTTCAGTTTCAATTTCAGTTTATCATTTCGTATTCAGATTGTGCAATTTTTACTTCAAATTCTCATATTAAGCTTAAAGTGTTTGTAGTGGATGTTAAGGACTTGTTTAGATCATATAAGCTCCTAGATAGCTTCTAAAAGCTATTAGAAACCATAAAAACCAGTGTAGAGTTAAAATCCAAAAATACCAAAAAAATCACAAAAGTTAGATCAAAAATCAAAAATTCAGTGAAGATGATCAAGAAAGCTGGAGCAGGGTGAATATTGGATGGCCTTGAGTTTAGAAGCTTAATGGAAAGCTATCACAATTGGTCCTTGGTCCTTGTTCTTGGTTCTTAGCTGAATTGCATTTTGTAAGCCTTTTAATCACTTTTTGCATTTTACTGTATAAGTAGCTTATAGCTTGAATCTTTGTGTTCTTATGTTTCTGTGTTATGATTAAGTAGATTTATCCTTTAAAACAATTTGCTTGTTCTTTTAAATTAGTAGTTGCTTGAAATTCCAATTTTATAGTTAAAATAGCATTTTAGTACTTTCAGTGTTTCATGCTTGTATTGTTGTTGTTTTATGCTCATAAGGTCTTATGATATGATAATATAAGGTTTAGAATCAGTAATAAGGTCTAAATCCACTAGTTGCTTTGAAAATCACAATTCAGTTTCATATAAGGGTTGTTTGGTTTTGCTGTGTTAACTGTGATATAGGTTGTGTGTGGTATTGTTCTTGTTTGATGTATGTCACATAAGAATCCATTATCTTAGTCAAGTCATAAAAACCAGTTACTCTTTGTGAAAAAGTCAAATTCTCCTTTGATCTTCATTGCTTGTTCACTGTTAGGTAATTTTAGTTCCATAAGCTTGTAAGTTAGCTTATTACTTGTTAAAATAGCTTAAACTAGTTTTAAAATAGCCTAATATAACAATTTCAGTCATTAGTTTAGGATTAAAGTTCAAGTAAGTCAACTCTTCATGTTTCAATAAAAAGTCAAAATTTCACTTAGTCAGTTTTTGAATAAAATAGTTAATTTTCTATAGGACTTAATATTGAGTTTCATAATCTGTGCTTTTAGGATCATAATCTTTGTTGCTATTCTTCATTAGAGTATTTTTATTAAATTTTATTAGATGGGGATATTTAGCACGAATTTGGTCTTCGCGTTCCCAGGTGTACTCCGGTCCTCTCTTAGAGTTCTATCTAACATTGAAAATGGGAATACGGCTTTGTTTTAATCGTTTGACATCTCTATCCAAACTTTCCAGTGGTTCTTCGACAAAGTTTAGCTTATCGTTAAGTCGAATTTCTTTTAAGGGAACGATAAGGGTTTCATCCGATAGGCATTTCTTTAGGTTCGATACATGAAAGGTGTCGTGTACTCTACTGAGCTCTTCGGGGAGTTCAAATTTGTAAATGTTGACAGATTTGTATGGTCCTTTCAATTGTTTTGTGAATAAGTTCGGGTCCTAGAATCGGAACGTCTCTAACTTATTCCCATCAAACGGGCGATCGGTGCTTCCGACCATAAAGTGCTTAAATGAAGCAGCCCTTCTACTAGTGAGATACCTTGTGTTTGTAGGAGGATTTGATTTGTGCCTAGCTTTTACACAATCATTCGCTCATGCTATTAATTTGTCTCCTAGAGCCTGATTGGACCTCATCCTTCGAGGGAGGTAGGTGTAGTTTTCGACATTGAAATGAAAGGGTAGATCCCATTTGATTTAATGAGGCTAGATATCGCTATCATTCTCATGGCGGCTATAGAGAATTTAAGGGGAAAAGTCCCTTGGTGTGAATGACAAGAAATAACATGTTCGTAGGCACACATGGCTAGTCAAGAGTGATGGCCCATGTATCAAGGGAACTAAGGGCAATTTTGGATGCCAATGATTGGGAACGATAATGCTCATGATGGAAAGTGCTTATCTTGTTAAGGCGAAACTATGGTGTATTGTGATTCGAGATCATGGCCTAGTGGTCTAAGTCAGGCGGGTACTTCGTCAAGGGATGTTTGTCCTGTTATAAAAAGAAGTTAATGGTCTTACGGTCAGATGTGACCTCTTATAATCCAAGTGAAAGTGATGTCACAGGTCAAAGTGATTATGCTATCTAAAACTCTAAAAAGGGCTCTTCGTCTCTTGAGTAACCGCTTATTCAATCTCACGCGCTTCTACCAGTGTGAGAATCTTACCTTATAGGATGAGTGGGAAAATTGCACGTTAAGGTAAGGCATATCGCTATTGTCAATCTTGGGCGAGTCAGGTATTGCGCGTTTTCTTGCTTAGAGGTATTGATAAAAGTTTTGAAAATTTTATTTTAGTATACGTTTTACACGAATCCGACCAAGTCGAAAATTTAAAAGACATAACTTTCTTTGTTTGAGGTTAATAGTCGAGTAAATTAATGCGACCCTGAAAAATTTCAAGTTTAGTGAAATGATTTTTAAATGCGGTGTAGATAAGACAATTTCACAGAAATCAATGTTTAGACATTTGTCAATATACGAAAGCTTGATAAGGCCTGACTGAAATAGATATATAATTTAGTAGTGTGGGTTTGTAAATAAAATAGTTTTACAAAAATTTACGCTTATTCGCTCTTTAATGTGCAAAAGTTTTAATATAATTTGACCGGAGAAAACTTTTGTCTCCAAAAAATGAGTATCTTGGGGCAATACCTTTGTAGTTGATATAAAAGCGTTTTTAAAGAAGGATTCTTGAAAGCTAAATCATCAAAGTCGAAGGTATAGTTGGGGTATGGCATTTATATAAGTTCTCAAAATTTCTAAGGACATAGTCTAGTTCCCAATGTTCAATGGTGTTTAGTGGTTAAATGTCGTGTGAAGTTTATAGATATGGTACTTAATTCACTAGGACCTTATTGGGATGTATCATGACTTATGAGTGAGTCGGATATTGTGTCATGGGGCATTTCCTTGGCTACCAGTGTAAGGCGTGTATCAGTGGTTGTTTGGTACGTTGGGACTGTTTGGCTTCTCAGTGTTAATTCAAAACGGATTTTTGGAAGCTGAGTAATCTAGATTTCTAGAGGACACGTTGTAAGGGTGATTGTATATTACCAATCTGAGTATCCATCACTCATGGGGGAAATCTTATTATACAGTGTGGAAAGGGTGAATTGTACATTGAGGGAATAGTGTCAAGTTATGGTATCTTGTCATCCCTAATCACGGACAGAGATGCTTGATTTACCTCTAAGGTTTGGTTTAGTGAACAACGATGTTTTGGGTCACTCTTACGTTTCAGCCAGACTAATACTCTCAAGGAAATAGTGAAAGGTTTGGCAATTTCTCAAAATAGTGGCTTGGTTTGCTCTGTAAGGTCCTAAGACTTTCGTCAGGTTATAAGTTATCCCTTTGTGTATTCCTAGCCCTTGTCGTAGTTCCATTGGTTCCTTCATTGTTTACTTCCCTCAAGGAGTCCTCATTGTATTGTCAGATCCTATTATCATAAGGTACGCGAACGAGTTTTTCAAAGTGGATAATTCAGTAAGTAGACCAAAAATGTCTAGGCCTCAAGTTATGTGGATACTAGGTCGATGTCTTATGGGTATCTAGTAGGTTTTAGGGTGCAACCTTGAAGGATGATGTAGGTTCTATTAGTAGTCAAATGGCTAGTTCAGTGGTATACTTAATACTCGATTCGCAAGATAGGGTTTTGAAGAATGGTGCTGGTTGCTACTAGCAATCAGTTGGTTGATTCGTTAGTGTACTTAGTGTTCAACACAGAAAGTATGGTTTCGATCTAGGCTAAATGTAATCTTCATGATTGACATTGAGTATAGTGAGTCTTAGTCACCTTTGAGGTTATGATTCATTTGGTAGTTATCGAATTTAAAGGTTGTCTGTTTGACGGTGGGATCCTTCGAAGTTGGATGATATGGAGTAAAGTGAGATGTCATAAAGTTAAGTTTCATATGATTTCTGTAGGTATTCTCGTTGATGGCGGCTATGTTCGTTTATAGGTTGCTTCTATGATGGATGATGATGTAACTGATCCTTACGGATTTGAATATGTGGCAAGGCTCGATTGATTTCATGTGATAAGGTGGTTTCGAAGTCTATTTGTGTTTCTTAGTACGGATGCCCATGGCTTGCACAACTTTTATGTCAGTTCGTAATTCCTCAAAAAGAGTAGTAGGAAGTTTGACTTTTTGGCAAAAGTTTTAGACAACTATCCCCAGCATAGCATGGTCCTACTTGAATTATGCATAGGTGATCAGGCTTTGCATAATTAAAGTTCAACAATGCGATGTTGGATTTAGTTTAAAGGAAAGTATTGGTAACTCTGCTCATAAAGTGGTAGCTTAAAATAGTTTTTCAAATAGGAATTAGTTCATAGGGTGATCAGGGAATAGGTTGTAAAAATGGTGTGTAGTAGAGTTCATAAAACGGTAGTGGAAATTTTTGAATAAATGTACCTTAGTTTACAAAATGTTGGTGAAATCGTTTGTTGGTCTATGAAATAGTAGCAAAATAATATGTGAATTAGTTTATAGAACAATAGGGATGACACTTTATTATTCAAAAGTTGGCAGTAAGGCCGCAATTTTGATTTTTGTTGTAAAACGGTTTGTAGGACAACGAAAAATTGGTTCGTAATTCATTTGCGACATAGTTTGTTGTTTTATAAGAAGGTAGTGAGGTAGTCAATAGTCGAAAAATGGATAGTGATAATCAATATATAAAGTTTTCACAAAATGTTTTAAAAAGTGGTAGTAAATGTTTTCACAAGGTGGTGTTGTAATATGTTTACAAAATGGTTTATATGCAACAAAATAATTCATAAGTTGATAGTGAGTTTGGTTATTTGTTTACTAGGGAATTCTTAAGAGGATGAAAAGTTCGTTTGTTCACAGTGTAAGATGATAACAAGGTGTTAGTGAACTATTTTGATAGTGGTAGGGTATCAAATTTGTCTTTTACATGGTAATAGTTTGTAAAATGGTCTAACAATAGTTTATAAGATACGTGGTAAAATATGGAGTGCAATGGGCGACTGTTGGAACATCTAGTTGATATGAGATTATACACCAATTCAAGGTTCGTAAGGAAGTACTTATTAGTAGAGTGAGACATAGTAAGGGTGTTCCTATTATTAGACGTGTGTAATATAACGAGATTAGCTCAAACATGATAAGGTCGGAATAATTTACGACTACCATGATATCATAACGTGAGTAGATACAATTACCACACATATGATGGAAAATCTCGGCTCTTATAGACCAATATCAATACATAGCATACTCGAACCACATGCCCAAATGATAACTTGTCTCAATTTGTTATACAACAAGGTGATACTACAAGCGTCACTAATTTGGCCACGCATCCCGTGGCTAGGATGGAAGCTACTGATGATAATAGTGTAGTCTGAGAACTACTTGGTGCTCCCCTGGGTAGGTCCTCGGTGGTGGTATGACGTGGTGGTCGTGGCACTATCCATAGTGAGTTATCCAAATCTTCATAGTAGGCATGTCGGGGGTCCATGATGGTGGTAGTGATGATGGTGGTGAAGGTGATGCTGATACAGGTGATGGTGATGAGGATACTGGTGCTGGTGATGGTGGTATTAGGGCTGGTGGGGTACATACTCGTTTCCGAGCAGTGCAAACATAGGTACGACCATCAGTGCAGTACCTAAATCTCTTCTTAAAAGGAACTGGCTCATAAGGCTGGAGGACTCTAACTCGCTTGCGTCGGCGGACCGGTGCAGGCGGGGGTGGTGGTGGAATGGATGTAGCCGAATCGGATGAGTCCGAGTCAGATGACTCGTCGTCAGCCTCCGTTCCAGAGGGGTAGTGAGGTGTCAAAGCTCGGGGTGGAGGTGGTGAAGGACAATCATCGGCAGCTAGGAACTGCTGTGACTCGTAGTACTGATCAAGGGTCAAAGGTCCATAAGCAAATGAAGATGAAAGTGAGGTAGAGGGTGAGATAACTGGTGTCGAAGTGACTTCACCCTTCTCAAAGGGCTCCGTCTCTCCAGATACGTCCCTAGATGGGACAACAGATGGGATAGCGGGTGAAATGGGTAGGGTGCTATCGGTGTCAAGGTCGGACAAAATGATAGTGGGGATAAGAGGTGATGCGGGTAGTGCGTCATCACTGTCAGAAAGTATGATGATAGGGGGTGACATGGTACTGTAATATCCCAATAATAATAATAAGTGTAAGTCATTAATAATATAACCATGCATTAGTTGTAATAACATTCGTAGGTGATAAAACTAATTCGTTATGCATAATCTGCCAAGCAAATCTCAATGCATGAGTTCATAAGTGGTAATATTCATTCGTTAGAATAACATTCGTAAGTGATAATATCTATTTGTTATGCATAATCTGCCAAGCAAATCTCAATGCAAATGTTCGTAGGTGTCGGCACGGAGGGCATGGGGCGGTAAGGTGTAAAAATAGTCCTTTTTGAAATCGCGGTTATAGTCCAAAGTTTTTGAAAATCATTTGGTTCTCTATAACCCTGTCTCTGATGCCAATCTGTAACACCCCGTAAATTTTTAAACAACAGCGGAAGACTTAAACGGGGTATTACTAACTGAATCATAGTCATAAGCATAGATATTTGTTAAAAAGGGGAAATTTTATATCATTCAACGAAAACTCAATATTCAGAGATTACATATTTGTTATCAAAAGGGGTAGTGGTTCACGAAAGTGATGATGAGTTTGAAAAGAATGATATAATTATTTGGAATAAGGGTGGGTCTTTTCTCCATGCCTGTGCCAACTCCGTGCTTGAGATTTCTTTAGTTACCTGAGATAAACATGCTTAAAATGTCAACACAAAGGTTGAGTGAATTCACAGTGTTTTATTTGTAATAGTTTGAAATAGTTTGAACACAAGTCAAATAGTAGTGGAAACAATGATATTGTAGGGGTAATAATCAAATAGATAAATATATTGCTCTAAGCCTCATGAAACGCAAACCTTAACGTGTAGGGGTAGTAATAATAAATATCCCAATCATAGCAATGATATGGGTGATAAATGCCCTGGTGTAGGAGTTTTGCCATACTCAATTTCGAATAAAGTGCATTTGTCTATCAATCCGGCTAACACTATGGCTATCTATCCGGCTAGTACAAATGGGATGTCAACTTCCAATAGATCTATTCACGGAATTCGCGTTCACTCGCAAGTGATTAATGGTTCATGATAAAGGGACTTTTAATTTGGCGGGGTAGTAACTTAGGCAATATTACTTAGCAATATCAATCAGGGAAGCATACAGAAAAATACTTGTGTTCAGATTTATAGCATGTATCTCCCCACGGGATTTGAAAACATAGTAAAATGTGGGACTATGAACTCACCTTAGTAGTGTAGATTTCGATTAGTGCTCAAATGAAGAGCAATGAATATTAATGAATAGCTCCAAAACTCGTGACCTGAATTAGTATGATTCGTTTAGAACTTTAGATTATAATCGGCATTTTAGTTCGATAGTGAAATGACGAGTGTGGAAATTATTCGAGTGAGATAAAGTCGGATTTGTTGCTTTAGATGTTTAGTGGTGGAAAAATAACTTATCAAAGTTATTTTTGTTATTAGAATGAAAACTTTCTATAGTTATTTGTGAATTTCTAAAGTCAAGGGCTTAAATGAATATGTTAGAAACTAGTTATAAGAATGTTACATTTTGACCCTTATAGTTTGACACAAACAGTCCCTGGGTTTCAGGTTGACTGTATTGCAAATCCTTTTTACAAAAACAGTTCGTATTTTGACAAAATATACCCCCAAAGCATTTTGTCTTTAACATCCGACGTCCTTTTTATCTAACAACGTGTTTTTAAGTATCGGGAACGAAATAACTTTTTACGACTCGTTTACATATGTTTAGACATTATTGAGAATAAGCTACTATGAGTTTATTCGACTGTTTCGTGGCTTAAATCAGTTCGAAATAAAAGGAAAAATATAATTTGGTGTGTTTAGTTTTTATTTGGTTTGGACAGAAATTCAAGGGTTAATGTAAATGATGCCACTCGATGGTTTTCTAACGTTCTTGTTCCTATTCGAAGTTAGTCAGGTGATCTATAGGTAGGTTCGATTGTGAGGGTCTCTGCTTAAGTATTGAAGTCGCAAATAATTTTTGAAATTAGGTGTTCAATCGACTAAAAGAACAAAACAATATGGAAAGTTAGGTTTTCAAGTCAGCTACTATTTAGCGACATGGACAGAAGTTTGAAATCAATTTCCCGATTCGTTTCTCAATCATTTTACGAGATTCTTGATGCTATGGGTAGCCAGCTGGGTCGACATTGTTAGGACAAAAACTTAGAATTTTAGAGGGTCGTTTAGGGTTAGAACCAAAGGTCTAAAGTTGGGTCGTGGGATGCTGTTTCTCGATAAGAACAGAAACAACAAAATGTAAACTGTCTTGGGTTTTAGTTTCTAAGTATATGTTTGATTCCTTTAAGTGTGAACAGGGTCGTTAGTTCATCTAGGATTTTTAGAGTGGGTGTGTGTGTCGTAGTAAAATGATGTACGTAAAGAAAATGAAACACACGAGGACTTACAATGGCGTGGAGGATCTAAGGTGGTACGAATGAATGGAAAAACGCTCGAACTGGTAGAAACTCACAATCAGGAACATCCCAAGGTGGCTCTCAAAGTCTTGGAATACTTCACTTCGACCTTGCTTTGCTCTCCTTCTTCTTGACAGTAACTAAGTGAAGAAATATGAAGTGTGTTTGTTTGTTTAAGTGTTGCTTTGGATGAGTACAAAGGGTGAGAGATGTTGGTTTATATAGACAAATTAAGGTATGGTGTTTGAGTTATTTTATTCTTCATGTTGCATGGTTTCAAGGCTAGTGATAAGATGGTGCATGTTTGGTCCTAATCGAATGGTATGGTAAGTGAGTACGTTTATGTCTTGCAAGTGTGGAAAAGTGAGTTGTGGAGACACCCTTTTATAGCCAAAGTGAGTTATGGTGTATATATTAGTTTATTATGTTAGATTAGGCTAGATAGAAAAATAATAATATAAAGAGGGTGGCGTTGGGTTTGTTGCAGCCAAGACAAGGAGCACACAAAAAAATGGGTCAAGCACACATGCTTTGTACAACTTGTGTCTACATTTGAATATTTGTCCTAAGTCATGGTCAAAAGTGTATAAGCTAGTATGGTTTTACGATTTGTTTAATAATGCTACTAACAAGCTAGAACTTTAAAATAATCAAAAAGGGGTGCTCGTTTGGTTTGAATTCAGACGCAAGAAAAAGAAATACAAAGTGAGACATGGATGCTTGCATTCTTTTCCTTCCTTTCTTCGGCAGTAAACAAAAAGGGAATGAGTAAGGTGACTTGTTTGTGTGTTGTCGTTGAGTTTTTGGGATGAAGAGAGTCAAGAGTTATGGTGCTTAAATAGAGTGTTCATGTGAATAAAGAAAACATCCTTTGTCCTAGATCGTCCTTGTCTACTGTCGACCGAATCTGAGGGAACAAGAGATATTTGATGTTTTGTGTTGTGGTGAAAAGGAGATGAGTATGGTGTTGGTTAAATAGGATATTAGTGTCCAGGTATAGGAGTTGACAAAATGGGTTAGTACACTCTTTGTTTCAGTCGATTGTGTGGGAAAGAGGAGAAGGTGGTGGGGAATTTTATAATAGTTGACAATCCAAGGTTTAAATGGTTTATCCAAAGGGTAATGTGTTTTGGTGGGGAGAAAGGAATGACAATATTGTACTATAGGACAAGATTAGGATCAAGTAGTTTTTAGTTTTCAAAAAAAAGAAAACGTGTGTGTGTTATATAGTATTATAGGGTGTGTTTGTTATTAAGTCACGAAGGAGTGTTTGTTCGTTTGTTTACAAAGCCACAGCCCATGCATTGGGCTTGTTGGTTCTTTTGTTGGGCTTGATATTTAGCCGAAGCCCAAAGCAAATTAAGGGTGTTTTGGGTTAGATCGAGCCCAATATAAAGTGTGTTCGTCTGAGTCAAAGCCCAAATGATTCGTCAGGTTTGCTTAGCCCAAGAATAAATATAGTGTTGGCATATCGATGTAAGTCACGTCACATTGTTAGTTGCTTCGTATGCATTCGTAAAAAAAAAAAAAAAAAAAAAAAAAAAAAAAAAAAAAAAAAAAAAAAATTAGCCCGTATAAATAGATTATTCATCTTTAAATTTGGATTACGTGATGATTAGCATTAATAAATGACATGGGAAATTACGAGGTATTACATATTTATGGATTGAATGGGAGTTGGCCGTTATGGGAACGCCAACTAAGGTTATTCTTTGATTAAGATTTTGTTGAGTATAATTCGTGTCTACCTAAAGCGTGTGTTTCAAGTGTTAAAGCGTGAGTTATTCAATGATATGAGTCTTATTCATGGGATGGTTGGGATAGTGATTAACCACATCTAGGATTTTAATTTATCTGTTTTGTTTATTTTTATTTTACACCAATTTATATCCCAAATGTTATCCATACCCTATATCATTCTCCATCTAAACCTTTGATTTATTGAGATTAGGGATTTGAGCAATCTTAAGTATCGTAGTCGTGGATTCGGCTATGTATTTATGATTTTGTCGCCCTTTTTGATATAATATTATTGGTAAAGATTACTTGGTCCTATCTTTAGCCTATTCGAGTTAAGGATTTGAGCAATTGCAAGTATCGTGGTCGTGGATTCGATCATGTATTTGTGATTTTGTCGCCTTTTCTGAAATTTGAGATCGATAGAGATTGAAAAGAATGATCACCCCTTAACCAACAAACCCTTTTTACCGCTTTAGACATGTTATTCCTTAGCTTTAGTGGGGGAGATGTGTATATTTGCCAAGCCTATGATAGAATATTCGTCACGACTGAGCAACTAAACGATTTAGAATTGTTTTACATTGAAAATTATTTTGGTTTCTACTTCGTTAAGTGTTTGGTTGTGTGATTATGACAAAAAATGAATACGTGCTTAACTATAAAAATAAATCCTAATATCTTTAAGGATACATTTTCATTTGATTAATTCTATGGTTTACTTGGGGACAAGTAAAGTTCAAGTGGGGGGATATTTGATGAACTCAAATAAGTACATTTTATTATCATCATTTATCCTATTTATTTGACTTGTTTTATTATGTTATTTATGAGAATCGATGCATTTACGTTTACTTTAGTGATTCTCAGGTTAAAACAAGCATTTGGTGAAACTTGGCAATTTTGGACTAATAACGGAGCAAAACAAGCAAGATGTCAAAAGTCTGCTGGAGCTCAGAAGATGCGTCGTATCTCTCTCAACAGATACGACGCATTACCATAAGTCTCAAGATTTCATCAGTTACGATCCAAGATACATGCGCCGCATACAAAGAACAAGATACGCCGCATCTGAAGGCGGTGTACGAATATTCCTGAATATATTATTCTTGGACCCCACGCAAAGTTAAGTCGATGCGCCGCATCTGGAAACTCTATGCGCCGCATCTACCTCTCAGACAGAAACTATAAATACCCCAAAGTCAGACGAATTTTGGGAGCCTTTTGCCAGAACCGAACCAAACTAACCCTAAAGGAGGGAGTCGAATTCAGACGACCAAGCACCACAAGACACACCACAAACGAAGATATTAGAGCTGTAAGAAGGTCCTGCATGTATTTAATTCATTAAGTAGTTTTGTTTTATTGTAATAGTACTCTTTAATCCATCAGGATTGATGGGCTTGTGACATTTGACTACGAAAAATAATGCACCCCCCTTAATATTGCTTTCCCATCGATTAAAGTTTATATGTTGATGTCTTTGGTAACTTTTATTAGTGCATTGATAACCTCTGTGTCTAGCTGAGCATTGATCGGGTCGCCATGCCTCTTTCCTCGCCTGTTTATTTTATCACCTATGCATTTTATCGTCTGTAGAAAAGTAGGAAGATAGGTAAGTGGGATAGTCATAAGTAATCATTAAGAGTTTACTCGCCGATAAGATTAGAGCCAACGAGAAAGGTTTAATTACATACACTTCATATAAAACTAGCAATAAAACAAGTGACAAGCTACTTAACTATCAGGACAGGTCTTCTTACAGTCTCAAATATCTATCTGTGTACGTGTGTGCTAGTCGCTGATTCGTGCTCATTAGTTTAGTTTACAATTAATTATAACCAAAACGTGCCAGTCTCTCAGACTGAACCCCCTTGCGTTAGATTAGGTTGTATAGCTAACTTAGGATATTAAAATACTGATTAGAATAACTAGATAATACGTTCCACTCTTAGTGATCGACACTCTACTTACCATTATATTCAAACTGACCGGGTACACTGCTCGTTAAGTGTGTGTGTTATTGATAAGTCGGCAATATAAATTTAAAACTTGAGTAGGCATTAATACTGCTAAACCGCAACGACACATCACGCGCATCACATGTACTAACTATTTTTTTGTAGGTTCATTCATAATCCTTGAATCATATACGTTGGTACCCTAGCAACGGGGAGTATTGATCAAGGGGGATCATATCATACACTAACTTTTGTTCTGTAGGTTTCTCATTTCATGCATCATATCCTTGGCACTCCAATTAGGGGGAGTATTATCCAAGGGGGAGCTATTAAGTTCTCAAAATCATTGCATCATCATACTTGGTACTCCAAATTAGGGGGAGTAATCACCAAGAACCATTCACCACATTCCGCTATGCATTTCTTCTTTTTTGTTTCGACAAAAAAGGGGAGATTAGATTAAGCTCATACATTACATGTTAGTACATGTTTTATGCCTAAATAGTTTTCTAAACTTGCATAAAACTAACTTAATCTATATTTTTAAAAGACTTATACTTCACTTATTCCATTACATAAAAATAAACTTTATGTTTTGTCATCAACAAAAAGGGGGAGATTGTTAATACAAATATCGTCCTAAAAACGTTATTTATATTTGTTGGGAATTAAAGAAGAACAGTTGGTACGTTTCTTAATGTCAAGAACAGTTAGTACGGTTGATGATATAAGTTAGTACGGTTGAGAGTTGCTGAAGTATATATCAGCAGTTGGTACTGCTGATAAAGGAAGTTTGTACGGCTTATATGATAAAGTCAAGATCGTGCATGGATAACTATAGAAAGGATATGGTGTATATCTTATTTAGTTATTGTGATACGAATATATCTTTTACATGTAAAGGACTCTTTGTCAACATCAAATCCAAACAACCCACCACAATAACTACTAGGAGTTTCTCTATCTTAGGATCCTTTTATAGGACTTCTTAGGACTCTTTAGGACTTTTCACTTTCTATTTTTAAGTTATTTTGTAACACCTTGTTTTTTGACTTTGATCACAAACAATTTTCTATGGAAGGATGTTATCTTTATGCTTGTGTGTGATCACTATTTGTGCATCATATTTTGGTTGGTTGAAACTACTAACTTTTGCATCATTAGATGGTTGGTTTGAACTATTAACTTTGTTTGACCTTTGTGCTTGGTTTGAACAAATATACTTAGTTGACTTTTTTAGTTAAACGGGTTGAACTACAATGCTTGGTTGAACCTTTTCATTTGCATCATGCTACTTGGTTGGATTGATTCATTTACAACTAACCTTTGTTTTGTAGCATTTCTCATCCTTGAATCATATACGTTAGTACCCTGGCAACGGGGAGTATTGATCAAGGGGGAGCATATCATGTACTAACTATTGTTTTTGTAGATTCATTCATAATCCTTGAATCATATACGTTGGTATCCTAGCAACGGGGAGTATTGATCAAGGGGGAGCATATCATACACTAACTTTTATTTTGTAGGTTTCTCATTTCATGCATCATATCCTAGGCACTCCAATTAGGGGGAGTATTATCCAAGGGGGAGCTATTAAGTTCTCAAAATCATTGCATCATCATACTTGGTACTCCAAATTAGGGGGAGTAATCACCAAGAACCATTCACCACATTCCGCTATGCATTTCTTCTTTTTTGTTTCGACAAAAAGGGGGAGATTAGATTAAGCTCATACATTACATGTTAGTACATGTTTTATGCCTAAATAGTTTTCAAAACTTGCATAAAACTAACTTAATCTATATTTTTAAAAGACTTATACTTCACTTATTCCATTACTTAAAAATAAACTTTATGTTTTGTCATCAACAAAAAGGGGGAGATTGTTAATACAAATATCGTCCTAAAAACGTTATTTAAATTTTACGATCTTTGCTTTATTTTGTTAATGACAATTATAAAATTTATCTTTAGCAAATCATAAATATAAGTTAAAGTCTTTTATATTTATAGTAACAAGCTTTTAAAACTCATTTGCATACTACATGATCACTAGGAATTACACATTACATACATATATACATTTACATGTTTACATTTTTATTCTTAAAATAGAAATCTATACATGACATCATGGCATACCTCATTTGGATATCTTTAGGATATCTTGAGGATTTAGTAAATATCTTGGAAATATCTTGAAGCAAAGAATTGGATTGTGTAAGATCTTGGTTAGATTTGGAAAGATACTTGGAGATTGCCTGTCAGAGACTGGCGGAACCAAGTTGCATAAAGGACGGACCCCAGAATTTGGGTCCGCTAAATCCGTGACTTGTTTGGGCAGTTTTCCTATAAATAGCAAGCTGCTCATTCAAGTTCACTCATCACTCATATAGCATAAAACATATTTTACATTCTTTCATACATTACTAACCCATTCATTCATTCATTTCATTCTTAGTGATCTTCCTTTTGTAGCAAAGAGATCAAGCATCAAGGTTCCAAATACTGTTGCAAACCTGTTAAAATAGATACTGTGTGATTTGTAGTTTATCACACATCATTGTTATACCAAACATTCAGTAGTGATCGGTTAGTGTTTTAGTCCTCAAAACACATAGAGTGTCGGGAGTGGTTGAACCCTTGTAAAAGAACTCGACATCTAACTTAGTTTCAGAAATTGTATAGGCGACGTCAGGTTGGTTCTATCTTGAACTAGAACCCGGTATTTAGCTTTGTACCGGAAAAAGGTGTAAGCGACTTGTATAAAGGTTTTCTCCGACGAGAAGGGAGCTTTGTTTCTTAGTGAAGAAAAACTCTCGAGTTAGAGGCTCGAGGAGTGGAGTAGGGCAAAGAAGAGATTCCTTGTATCCGAACCACTATAAACATCCGTGTTGTGGTTTGATTGTTCCTTTCCTTACTTGCTTTACTTATATTGTTTGTTTGTGTGCATTAAGTTGAAATCACGTTAAGTATTCAAAGCAAATTAATTTTAAAATAGTAAAAACTATTCAACCCCCCTTCTAGTTTTTCACAATTGGCATCAAAGCTACGTTACTAAAGATTTTCAAAATATATTGTATTTTAAAACTTGAAACGATCAATGGATTTTGAAAACTTTAAAGAAGGGCAATCTATGCAAAGACCACCACTATTTGAACCAAATAGTTTTATATATTGGAAAAACCGCTTTGAAACTTATGTGAAGTCAAAGGATATAGATTTATAGTATATTATTGTAGAAGGTGATAACAAACCTATATTAAATATATCAGGTGGTCGGGATGAGGGTACTTCTCTTGCTCGTCATAGTGATGAGCAAAAGAAGTTGATTGCCAAAAATAATGAAGCTAAAATGATGCTTTATAATGCTTTACCTAAGAAAGAATATGAAAGAGTGTTTATGTGTAAAACCAATAAAGATATTTGGCAATCATTAATTATCACTCATCAAGGGAACTCACAAGTCAAGGATAACAAAATTGATCTTCTTGTTCAACAATATGAACAATTTGTTATACCTAAAGATGAGACCATTGATAGTGCTTTTGCTAGGTTTAATACTATCATTACTTCTCTTAAAGCACTTGACGAATCTTTTTCTAGTAAAAACTTTGTCAGGAAATTTCTTAGAGCACTTCATCCGAAGTGGAGAACAAAGCTGACTGCTATTGAAGAATCCAAGAATCTTTCAAGCATGACACTTGACGAGCTCATAGGAAATCTCAAAGTTCATGAGATGGTGATGGAAAAAGACTCAGAAATAGTCAAAGGCAAAAAGGAAAAGATGAAGTCCATTTCCTTAAAAGCTAGAGTAGAGTCAAGTGATGATGAAGAGTCTAGTTCAGGTAGCGAAGACGAAGAGTATGCTATGGCCGTAAGAGATTTTAAGAAATTCTTTAGGAGACAAGGAAAGTTCGTAAGACAACCTCGTGAAGAAAATAAATCCTTCCGGAAAGACCGTGATGATAAGAAAGGTAAAGGAGATAGAAAGTGCTTTAGGTGCAGAGATTCTAGTCATCTAATAGGAGAATGTCCGAAGCCTCCAAAGAACAAGACTCAAAGAGCCTTTGTTAGTGGAGCTTGGAGTGATAGTGAAGGTGATGATGACGAGCCTAAAAACGACGAAGTTGCTCTCATGGCTCATGACTCAGAAGAGGTACATTCTGACTCGTCATACTCCTCTATTGATGATGACACATTAGAAATAGAATATAACAAACTGTGTGAAATTACCCTAAAAATCATAAACAAAAATAAGTTCTTAAAAACCAAAAAGGAATTTTTAGAAAACGAAGTTCATTGGTTAAAAGAAAAAGCCATACGATTAGAAAAGGGTAAAGCCATTAAAGAAACATGTGTCTTATGTCAAGAACTTAAACTAGAATTAGAAACACTTAAAACCACACAGGAAGATCTTATCAAACAAAACTCCAAGTTTAAAAGGTTTGATAAAATTATTAGCTTAGCAGATGAGATAATGCAAATTCAAAAACTACCTCATGATAAAACTGGATTAGGTTTTATGAAATCAGGAAACTTGAGTAGTTTTAAGAAACTAGCCGTTAAAGAACAAGAAACTGTTCCAACAGTTTCAAACACCCACAGATCCGACGGAACCAAATATTTGGTTCCGTCAGTTGTGGCCAAAGGTTCCGCGGGTACTGTTGATAAACAGAATGTTTGTACTTCGGAGCGTACTAAGTTCGTTAAAGTCACAAGAAAACCTAGCACTAGTACAACTGTTAATAAACAAAAACCAGCAGTTGCTATAGGATTAGGACATGTTAAAAATAAGTTTAGGACTAAAACAGTTCAACAGAGACCTAGAACGACCATTCCCAAACGCCCCTTTCCAAAGAGTAATTACAACTCACAGCATCATTATCAAAATAGTTGGAACCAAAACATGCCTAGAAACTACCAAGGTCCCAATTACATGCCATGGAACACTTATCCACCATTTCCATACATGAACCATGATAATGGAATGTTTAACCCAAATGGACCCATGAGATATTGGGGACCAAACGCTTGAGTTTTTCTTGAACTTAGGTGTGCTTGAAAGTTGGGTTAGAACCAGATGAGTGGATAAAAGACAACGGGTGTTCAAGGAACATGACGGGAAACAAAAGCCTTTTCTCTACCTACCAACCATACGACGGAGGTAATGTTACGTTTGGTAGCAAGCTTAAAAGTAAAATCATCGGAAAAGGTACAATCTCTCATGACTCTCTTTCTATTGATGATGTTGCTCATGTAGATAACTTAGGTTTTAACTTGTTTAGTATTAGTCAATTATGCCGTAAAAAGTATAACGTCCTTTTCAGTGAAAATGGAAGTAAAATACTTAAAGACGGTATAACCGTAGGAAAATGTGTTTTAAAGAATAACGTATACATTATGAAATTAGACAAAACACCTAAAGACAAACTTTGTCTCACCTCCTTGGACGAAAACTCAACTCTATGGCATAGATGCTTAGGTCACGCCAATATGAGGCTAATCCAATCCTTATCATCTAAGGAACTCGTTAGGAACCTACCCAAGTTGAAATACGACCAACACTTTTGTGATGCTTGCAAAATTGGGAAACAAGTTCATAATAGCCATAAGGCTAAAAACATGGTGTCCACATCTAGGTGTTTAGAACTATTGCATATGGATTTTTTTGGTCCATCCGCTATACAAAGTTATGGAGGAAGCTTCTACACTTTGGTAATAGTAGATGATTATTCTAGGTATACTTGGACTAAGTTTTTGAAAACTAAAAACGAGGCATTTGATAAATTTGAAATTCTAAGTAAGAAAATTCAAAATCAAATAGGAAATAGCATTGTGTCAATAAGAACCGACCATGGTCGTGAATTTGATAACGAAACTCAATTTGGAGCTTTTTGTGATGCTAATGGCATAACACATAATTTCTCGGCTCCTCGTACTGCTCAATCTAATGGTGTAGTAGAACGTAAAAATAGAACACTTCAAGAAATGAGTCGAACAATGCTAAATGAACAAAACATACCACAAAAGTTTTGGTGTCACACCGTAGATACATCCACATATATCCTAAATAGAGCTTTAATTAGACAATTTTTAAATAAAACTCCATATGAACATTATCGAGGCAAAAAGCCTACATTAGGATATTTTAGAGTTTTTGGAAGCAAGTGCTTCATTTTAAATACAAAGGATTACCTCACCAAGTTTGACCCAAAGTCTTATGAAGGTGTGTTCCTTGGATACGCACAAAATAGTAAAGCATATATTGTCTTGAACAAAGAACCTCAAGAGTCGAGGAATCGTTGAACGTAACATTCGACGAAAGTCTACCTCCCTCTAAGACATCACCTTTGGTAGATGATGACTTAGTTGAAAGTCAAATGGTTGAAAACCAAGAAAATCTAGATAATGATAAAGAAGATGAACCTTTAAATAAGGAAATAATCAATATCAAAGAATCTAGAAGTCATCCATTAGATAACGTCATAGGAGAAATTAATGAACGAACCTAAAGATCTAAAGTTCAAAGTCAAAGCAATTTCTTTTGCTTCATTTAAACAACTGAGCCCAAAAATATAAATGAGGCCATAAAAGATGAATCTTGGGTTATAGGAATGCAAGAAGAACTTAATCAATTTGTTAGAAATGACGTTTGGACATTAGTCCCTCAACCTAAATGTCAAACCATAATTAGAACAAAATGGGTGTTTAGGAATAAAATGGACGAAAATGGCGTAGTGTCTAGAAACAAAGCTAGGCTAGTAGCTCAAGGCTACAATCAACAAGAAGGTATAGACTACGACGAAACATTTGAACCGGTAGCTAGGCTAGAGTCAATTAGAATACTACTTGCATATGCATGTTGATGAAGCGAAAAGTGTACCGCTTTTAGGGGGTCATTTAAGCCCTAAATCGTATTTATTTGATCAAATATTGCCCTAAATCGTTCCTTTTGTCATTTTAGGTACTTTCGAGAAGAAATCTGGAAAAGGGAGCATTTTGGACGTTTTTGGAGCATAAAAGTGAAGAAAACGACAAAGTCTCAAAATCGGCTGGAAAAGTACCTTTGACGGCGTCAAGCTCCATTGTGACGCCGTCAACCCCTGACGCGCCAGAGAGGATTTTGGAGGATTAAAAGGGGACGGCGTCAAGAAGGCCATCAAGAAACCCTAAACACGGCGAGGTGACGGCATCAGGTCTATAAAGTGACGCCGTCAGATCTGATTTCCTATATATATTCTCATAATTTTTAGTCATTAGGGTGCAACTTTGTGAGGAGAAACCCTAAAGACGATTTTTCTATTACTTTTAAGGGTTTTATACCCTTGGATCTCCCATGTTCAATTGAAGATAAGTAATCAATTAATCATTCAATATGTCTATGTATTGTTTGATTATATCTTGTTCTTGTCTTTTATTTAACATGCTAGGCTAGATTTATCTTGTGTTTGCTTAGATCTAATGAAACCTATCTATTGATTATTGGTTGTTGGTGTGTTATTAATTGTATGGGATGATTGTTTATCGATGTTAGTCTTAAGAAAACTGGCTAACCTCCTATACGGTAACTTGCTTGAACGTCTTAAGAAACATGAACCAATGCGTACTAAGGTTTTTATGGTTGTATTTAATGCATGAGCGAATTCTAGTGATCCCATGTTAGGAGCTTCTTAGCCGGCTCGACATAGGAGTGAAGTAGGAGCTTATAGAGTTGGGGAAGTACGTACGCCACCCCACGATTGGTATTAAGGAATACACCCGTCATCCACGCAATTAATACACACTAATCAACCGGTAAAAGATAGTTAGGGAGTAAGGAAATCTAAGTAAACACATTTCTCTCCATATAAGTTCCACAACCTTTTTCTTTTCAGTTATTTTATTTTATTTTCATTTGTAGTTATTTGGGTTAGTTGATTAGCAACTAATTCCGCCCACTCCTTCAAACCCGAGATTTTACTTGCTTTTATAAAAATATAAAAATACAAAAAGAATCTTCCCTCACCCTTAGACCTATTAGAGTAGTTTTTCAATCCTAACGACACTATTCCCCTAGAGAACGATCAATCCCCCGGTACTTGCCACTACACTATACTACATCGGTCAGGTACACTGCCTGGTGGGGATTGCAAGCCTCTTGAGATCCCTCGAGAGGTAAAACCTGTTGTAAGGTCGCAAAACCACGCATCAAGTTTTTGGCGCCGCTGCCGGGGAATAGTTATTGTTTAGGTTGAATTTTTATTTTATTAGGTCTACTCACTAGATTCCTTTCTAGTGGGATTTTTATTTTATTTTTCTAGGTTTTCTTTAGTCTATCTTTTTTCTTCGTTTCTTTGTTCGTAACCATTACCATGGAAGGTGGTAATATCCTCGATCCCAACAACCCACCACCACAACAACACCCACCTCCTAGAGCCCGTACCTTAGGAGACTACTCCCGTCCTAGCCACCATGGCTATTGAAACACCATTGAGCTCACTCAAGGAGCCAATGTCACTCCCTTGCGATCCGACACCATCCGGTTGGTGCAAAGCGGATGCGCATTCCATGGACTTCGTTCCGAAGATCCTAATCAACATCTCAAGGACTTTTTTAAAATCGTAGATTCTATAGACCTTGATGTTGCCACTCGAGAGACGACCCGACTGCGTCTCTTTCAATTCTCTCTGCGGGACCAAGCTAGTCAATGGCTAGAGCGCCTACCCGCAGGATCCATCACCTCTTGGGATGATCTCACCACTCGTTTCCTTGCTCAGTTTTTCCCACCAGGAAGAACTACCAAGCTAAGGAATGATATCTTGATGTTCCAACAACATCAAGGCAAAACCCTCTACGAGGCATGGACTCGATTCAAGGACTTACTCCAAAAGGTCCCTCACCATGGCATAGAACTTTGGCTCCAAGTCCAAATCTTCTACGACTACATCAATATCTCCACGAGGCAAACCATTGACCAATCGGCCGGTGGTAAGCTACGTGATCTAAGTGCGGAACAATCATGGGCTCTCCTGGAAGATCTTGCTCTTTATGACAACGAAAGTTGGAATGATCCCCGTGATTTGAATAAAACGGTCAAGGCAATATCTTTGCCTTCGAACAATTCAAGCACTTCCGACCGTAGGATCATAGAACTTGAAGACCAAGTCAAGTTTCTTATGAAATCCTACGAGACTCCTAAACCTTCAAGCCAAGTGAACAAAATCACTTCTTCGTGTGAATTATGTAGTGGTCCCCACGACACTCGTGATTGCGTGGAACTCCCCGAACAAGCTTTTGCGGACTACGCATCCTCGCGTACCGACGGAGCGGGAGACAAGTGGTACACTTTTAAACCTGAGCCAAACCCCTACGGTGATTCATACAACCCCTCATGGAAAAATCACCCAAACCTTAGGTGGAAACAAAACCAAAACGCACAACAAACCAATTCTTCCAACCCACCTAATCGTTTCCAATCAAGCGGTTCATCCCCAAACCGTACTTTCAATAACAATCCTTCCTACAATTATGGTAGTACCAATAATCTTGAAGGATTGATGTCCAAATTTATGGCATCTCAAGAAGCTCGGATAGCTAGATTCGAATCCGAATTCAATCGACAACAAACGGAGATGACCAATAAAATTGACAACTTATTGAAAGCCCTCAATAACCAAGTGCTATCACCTCTACATAAGGACGCTAGGAACACAAATAGCGGACCCCAAGTAAAAGACCCCTCTTCATCCAAAAATGTCCACTTCGTCAACATTGTCACTATTAAACCAATTGATAGGAATGAGGATAGTAGTGAACCTGAGGATGAGGGTAAGAAAGTCGAGGTTGATAAAGAAGTTAGGAAAAGTGAGATTAAAGAAGTAGATGATGATGAGGACTACTTCAATAGGCTACCCACTAAGGAAGAGCGCGCATATCATACAGACTTATTCGATGACCCCGAGACACCATACGTCCTAGGTAGACCAATTATAAAAATGGGCGACCCTTCTAATCTCAACATACCATGCAACATCGGACATTTGCATGTGTGGAAAGCTTACATCGACCTTAGATCGCCCATAAACATCATGACTAGAGCCCACTACAACTTGATAATGAAAAATCAACTTGGGTATAGGGTGTTCCCTGATAAGGGTTGGATGAGTAACTTCACGGGAAGAGTTAAGGGATTACCGGTTTATGTAGGAAACTTCACCTATGTCACAGAATTTGTAATTGTAGAAGATATCCGCCCAATAGTCGATGCATGCTTAACTCAAGTAGTTTTTGGAAAACCATTTGTTAAGGTCTCTAGAATGACTTATGAACCTTCCTTGGGGATAGTTAGATTTAAGGATGAGACCGATGAGGTAAACTACCAAATGCCATATAAGATAGAGCAATTCCAACACTTGTCAAATGTTGAGAAGGAGCTTAAGCAAGCAGTCTACTATAGGAATGATGGGGATAGAAGTAAAGGAGTAGACTATGTTATGGAAAGGATATCCGGTTTCTACAAGGATTGTTTGAAATTAGGACCGGAATATAAAACCGGACATGAGAATGACCTAGAAACCGTGACCAATGATGGAGTCACGTAGTGCACGGTGACTTTGAGTCCAGCTACAAGACTCGTTAATAAAGAAAAGCGCTTCTTGGGAGGCAACCCAAGCTTTATTTGCTTTGTGTGTTTATTTATTTGTTTGTTTGATTTTATTTGCTTCCGTATGTATGTTTAATTTTTATTATTATTGATTCATGTTCGAAATTAAATTGTGAAAATGCTTTATTTTGTTTTTAACTTCGTCTTAACTACATATAAAGGTATTTTGCAAAAGATAAGTGTAAGGGAAATCCAAATCGGTTTATTAGAACAAATGAACATGAATCATAACAATATTAAATTAACATACATATTAGTAATTGTTTGAGTCAAATGCTTGTATCGAGTCGTAATGATATTTTGCAGGATTTCCAGGAAATAAGGATTGAGTTTTTCCAGAAATTTTCCGAAAACTTAACATGAAAAATCTGTCAGATCACTTCTGACGGCGTCAGGCCTTACAACCCGACGACGTCAGGTTTTAATTTTCTGAAAATTTTTGAAAGTTTTGTTTTTCTTCCGGAATCATAAAATGCTTTATTAAATCTCTAACTTATAAACTCCAGGAATCTGCAAAATAATCATTCCACAAGCATTATATCCTTATACAGATTTATCCCGCCGATGTTATGCAGGTTTTCATGTTTGTTTTCTCAGGATTAACAGGTTATTTTGGACAAGGAGATGTAAGTGGAATCTAGCTTTTGGCGCTGCTTTAGTCTTGAAGCTTCAACATTACCTTGGAAGAAGATCTAACCATGTTAGCTCTTTATCCACCGAACGAATCAGGGGAGTATTTGATTTCATTCTTTTACCTTATTTACTTTTACATCTTGTTATTTGAACATTGGGGACAATGTTCATCTTAAGTGTAAGGGGGGGGGGGGTAAAGTACGATACCTTAGAGAATGCAATTACGCTTGATTTTTCGTTTGTTTAATGGTAGATGTGTAATAAAACTGAGAGAAATACCTGTTAAGGCAAATTTAGTGCCAAATTTAAATTTTTTTACAACATATAGGAGTGAAACTTTGGTCTTAATGAGCGTCTCATGGATAGGAGTTATATGACTAGCACAAAACCGTACCACTAAAAAAATTTTCCACCCCCAAATATGTGAGGTTCGCCCCTAGAATTGGTAGGAAAAGCATTTATGCTATGATGTGTGTACCGGTAGCACTTAGATTCTAGAACTTGCGTTAGGACCATTCCGAGGCCACAAGTGAGACTACATTCGTGTAGTTAGATTTACTACATGATAAGAGGCATTAGGATTAACCCATTGTTTTACACCTGTGTTTTTGTTATAATTACATTGGCTACATTGGTCAAGTAATTCTCCCACACCCTTTGCGTTGTACTCATTTTTAGTACACGATACCCCTAGTACACCCCTCAGAGCCTATCTTTTCGTTTCTAACTTTAAGCATTTTACTTAAAGTAAGAATTTGTTTACACCCCACTTAAATGTACACCCAAATCGCCTTAGCCTACCTTGTATGCACTCATTTTTAGTGCATTATTGTGACAACAATTGTTTAAACCCCAAGTTAATTATCTAATTGATTACATGGTTGCTAAGACGAGTCATATCCTTGTACATATTGTTTTGGGACGATTGGGACTCATGGGTAAAGTACTAGTGTAATGGAGTAATGGGGAAGAACAACATTATTACCCCCATATGTGCTAAATATTTTAAAAGTACTCCAAGTGTTTCGATTATCTTAATTCGAGTCATTAGAATAGTTAATTGTAAAGTTATGTAAAAGTTCAAGTGTAAGTGGGATACAACCCCCCCTACGATGTATTATTTTCGATGGTAGGGCAAGAGTGTATGCAAAAAAAAAAAAAAAAAAAAAAAAAAAAAAAAAAAAAAAAAAAGTAGAAAAAAACCATACGGACTACCATCCCGTTTCATTTTATGTTTATTTTATCCTTTTGTTAGTTTTTTATTAGCTTTAGTCGAGTCTAGTCTTGGCTTAGCAACGCCATATTTTACATGTAATTAATCAAGATCTTTAACTCGCCACCAGTAAAATATCCTTTATCCAACAAAACCGTGTTTATCATATCCCTACACCTAACGTTATAACCCATGTAAAAGCCCTCTTTGATAGTTTATCTTAGGTGCTTACGCCTAGTGGAGGAGGTTTTTGATCCTTTCCCAAGCCTATGGTAATCTATTTGCTATGACAGGTAGTGAGAGATATTATTCATTTTCATTTATGAGAAATACTTTTATGACACCTGAGAGATGTGAGTATCTAAACACTACTTGTGAGGTGCTAGTTTGTAATCTCCGTGCTTATCATGATTAGAGTGGAACGACTATTTGTTGTAATTACTTTTATATTAGCGTTAAATAACCCCTAACTTGTATTTTGATTAGAATAAAAGCGCATTTGCTTGAGGACAAGCAAATCTCAAGTGTAAGGGTATTTGATGAAGCGAAAAGTGTACCGCTTTTAGGGGGTCATTTAAGCCCTAAATCGTATTTATTTGATCAAATATTGCCCTAAATCGTTCCTTTTGTCATTTTAGGTACTTTGGAGAAGAAATCTGGAAAAGGGAGCATTTTGGACGTTTTTGGAGCATAAAAGTGAAGAAAACGACAAAGTCTCAAAATCGGCTGGAAAAGTACCTTTAACGGCGTCAAGCTCCATTGTGACGCCGTCAACCCCTGACGCGCCAGGAGGATTTTGGAGGATTAAAAGGGGATGGCATCAAGAAGGCCATCAAGAAACCCTAAACACGGCGAGGTGACGGCGTCAGGTCTATAAAGTGACGCCGTCAGATCTGATTTCCTATATATATTCTCATAATTTTTAGTCATTAGGGTGCAACTTTGTGAGGAGAAACCCTAAAGACGATTTTTCTATTACTTTTAAGGGTTTTATACCCTTGGATCTCCCATGTTCAATTGAAGATAAGTAATCAATTAATCATTCAATATGTCTATGTATTGTTTGATTATATCTTGTTCTTGTCTTTTATTTAACATGCTAGGCTAGATTTATCTTGTGTTTGCTTAGATCTAATGAAACCTAACTATTGATTATTGGTGTGTTATTAATTGTATTGGATGATTGTTTATCGATGTTAGGCTTAAGAAAACTGGCTAACCTCCTATACGGTAACTTGCTTGAACGTCTTAAGAAACATGAACCAATGCGTACTAAGGTTTTTATGGTTGTATTTAATGCATGAGCGAATTCTAGTGATCCCATGTTAGGAGCTTCTTAGCCGGCTCGACATAGGAGTGAAGTAGGAGCTTATAGAGTTGGGGAAGTACGTACGCCACCCCACGATTGGTATTAAGGAATACACCCGTCATCCACGCAATTAATACACACTAATCAACCGGTAAAAGATAGTTAGGGAGTAAGGAAATCTAAGTAAACACATTTCTCTCCATATAAGTTCCACAACCTTTTTCTTTTCAGTTATTTTATTTTATTTGCATTTGTAGTTATTTGGGTTAGTTGATTAGCAACTAATTCCGCCCACTCCTTCAAACCCGAGATTTTACTTGCTTTTATAAAAATATAAAAATACAAAAAGAATCTTCCCTCACCCTTAGACCTATTAGAGTAGTTTTTCAATTCTAACGACACTATTCCCCTAGAGAACGATCAATCCCCCGGTACTTGCCACTACACTATACTACATCGGTCAGGTACACTGCCTGGTGGGGATTGCAATCCTCTTGAGATCCCTCGAGAGGTAAAACCTGTTGTAAGGTCGCAAAACCACGCATCACATGTGCACACGACTTTAAACTATTCCAAATGGATGTTAAAAGTGCATTTCTTAATGCTTTTATTAATGAGGAAGTGTATGTCGCACAACCTCCTGGATTTGCCGATTTTGAAAAACCAAATCATGTCTACAAACTTAAAAAAGCTTTATACGGACTTAAGCAAGCACCAAAAGCATGGTATGATCGACTTAAGACTTTCCTAGTTGAACATAAGTATACCATGGGCCTAGTAGACAACACTCTTTTCACCAAGAAAAAGGGATCACATATTATCATAGTCCAGATATATGTGGACGACATTATATTCGGTTCAACTTGTCAAGAGTTATGCGATGATTTCTCAAAAATCATACATGACGAGTTTGAAATAAGTATGATGCGGGAACTAAACTTTTTCTTAGGTCTCCAAATTAAACAATTAGAAGATGGGATATTCTTCAACCAATCTAAGTATATCAAGGATATGCTTAAGAAATTTGGTCTTGAAGACTCCAAACCCATGAAAACTCCCATGTCTTTCGAAACCAAACTCACAAAGGATGACGAAAGTGAATCCGTAGATAGCACTAAATATAGAGGAATGATTGGTAGCTTACTCTGTCTCACGGCTAGTAGACCGGACATTATGTTTAGTGTTTGTCTATGTGCACACTTTCAAGAAGATCCTAAAACATCCCATCTTGAAGCCGTAAAACGGATCTTTAGGTACATTAAAGGTACTACACATTTAGGATTATGGTATCCCAAAGGAACGGGTGTAGAAACCATAGTGTATGCCAACTCAGACCATGTCGGTGACTATGTTGATAAAAAAAGTACAAGTGGTATTTGTACTTTTGTTGGGCATTGTCTCACCTCATGGTTTGCCAAGAAACAAACGGCCCTAGCAATATCAAAAACTGAAGCCGAGTACGTGTCAGCAGGAAAAGCTTGCCAACAAGCTCTCTGGATGAAACAAGCTCTCGTCGACTATGGAATTCAAATCAACGACGTTCCCATTCTTTGCGACAACAAAGGAGCTATCGACCTTAGCAAGAATCCAGTTCAACACGCTAGAACCAAACACATAGAAATTAGTCACCGCTTTCTTCGCGACAATGTTCAAAAAGGAAACATCTCAATCGAGAAAGTATCCTCAAAGGACAACATTGCCGATATCCTCACAAAACCTCTTAAGAGAGCACCATTTAACTTTCTTAGACTTGGTTTAGGATTAATGGAACTTAATGTGTAGTTAGAACCTTAGCTTGAACCGTAGATTAACCAAACACGATAAAAACAACCAACTGTCAACAGGTTCCCACGGAACCAAACGACAACAAACACGGAACCCACTGTTTGGCTCCAGCAAATCCGTGGGTTCCTGAGTCAGTTTTTAGTATAAACAAACACCCCTGTACTGTTTATCATATTCCCTAAAACACATAAGCTACACCAACTCGACCCATAGCAAACCAAACTCAGAACCTAGGAATTCTACCACAACCAATTTGTGCTTTAATTATCTCTGTAAGTATCCTAACTATATCTACATTCCTGATCTATGTCTAGGATTTCTATTTCTTGCACAAAATCAAAACTTGGGGTTTAAGCAAATTTTCTATAAAATCATGAACCATATTCACTGAATTGCATAACAAATCATGTTTTCCATAGTTAGGAATTGTATCTTATAGGACATTATCATAATTCACCAATAACCCCATGTCAAATTCTTGCAAAAATCTTCTCGCGACTAGGAAAAACGGTTTTTGCACATTGTTCATACAAATAAAAACGTTATGTTTTAAACATCATTTGCATAATGTCTCTTGAATGCTAAAGGGAATACATAACTAATATGTATTTTCGGGTACATTCAATCGAAGCTATATTGAAGTAGGAGCATTTGGGTTATCTCTCATTTTTGTTATAAAATTTGCATAAACGAAATTTTCATGCATCAAAAGGAGTCGAGATAACCGCGCCTCCACATTGTCCCCATGTAGGCACATACTAGAAATTTATATACGTATTTTCGATAGTTTTAACTAAACTATGTAATTTTCGTGTCTAGGATAACATCATGCCTCCAGCAACATACTATGATCACAAAGACACCCTCAATTACCTACCCAAACACCATAAGACAAAAGGACTCACAAATGACCAAGTCAAAATTTTTAAGGCTTTAGAAAAACGATACATTCACAAGGGTAAAACCGTAGATCCCTCACTCTTAGAAGGCACCAACATCCAAGAACAACTAGCCGCCATCCACTTTGATTGTCTTCTAGACATAGATGAACCTATAGTTCCTAGATTTGTGCTAGAATTCTATGCTAGCGTTGTTCTTAGTTCAAACGACTATGGTCTCATGAGCATCCATTTCAAAGTCAACCAACATGAATTCACCATCCCTTTGAACCAATTTGCGGAAGTCTTAGGAATTCCGGGACAAGGCACCTACTTTTATTCCTACAAATGGCCATTGTCCATCCTCGATTCCAACCTTGATCGTATGCCTCCATACGACACACCATTGACTCCCAAAGAGACTATCCGTGATCATCTCTTTGTCCCTTGAAACATCCACACTAGGACAAGTCGAGGTCGAGAGGTTGATAGAGACCCGTTTGACATGGAGCTAAACGAGCTTAGGCCCCAATATAAGAAGCTAGAAGAAGTTCCTAGGGCTAACGTTATAAGCACCATAGGGAATAGGGATCATGTCAACACAAGCCTTTGTTACATGCTATATTGTGTGTCTACCCACCAACCGTTCAACCTAGCCTACTATGTCACCAAGAGAATGGCCAACATTCCGGTCTTAGGAACATCCGCCATGCCTTACGGGATGCTTCTCACCCGTCTCTATAGAGCTTTTGCACTCATTCGTCAAAACGCAAAAGGTTTCCTCCCAGAATACTCTCAAATTCCCCACACTTTTGTTCCCTTAAGTGACCATAGAGTAGCGGTTTCAAAAGGTAAACGTGCTCATCTTCCAACTTCCTCCTCATCATCATCATCCATGAGCGAAGATGATGGTCTGCCAAACTCTAGGATCCCACCTCCGGAGTATATGAGCCAACTTCCGCCAATAGCACAACAAAGTGAGGAATTCAAACAAACAAGAGGACTGATGAAGAACATTGGCCGTTGGGTGATGAAGATTAACAAGAAGCTTGACAAGAAATGAGAGTTCAGGGGATGTTTGGTACTAAACAATTTCAGACAATGATGTGTTGATTATTATGATTTTAGGATGTTATCTTGTTGTTAAACACCTATGTGAACTAACTTGACAATGCAGGACGATAACACTTGATGTTATCAAATTTTCATGTTTAAGCCACTGTTTGGCTTAACTTCCATATATGGTAAGTTCAAAATCCTCGGTTTGATCTATATGTTCACATGTGTTAGAACATGTGTTTTTGTTTTTAAACAATCACAACTAATTAATTACATATGATTTAGGATAATTTTCGGGATTTCAACGGGTTTCGGGTAGTTTGATAAGCCCTCTGTTAAGAAATTCCATCTGGCGGAAATGGCAGAACCAAATTCTGGGTTCCGTCTGTTGAAATTTTTGGCTCCGCCAAAATTTGCCCAACGGATTCCGCGGAACCAAAATTTGGGTCCGCATTCGTAATCGTTTGGCTCCGCCAATCAACAGTAACATTTTTCAAATTTCCCGTCTAATCCCGCACCTTAGATCATTGATTCTAGTTCTTAGGATTAGTTCACTGATATTTAAGCACATTAGGATTTTCACACAAGTTACCTTTCTGTAACAAGCAAGGAACCCTCAAATTGGTTGTCACACCCCGTCAAAGGCGGAAATACGGGATGTAACTGAGAAAGGCACATTGCATAACATCATAGATTCATACCCTACAATTATTTCAGTAATAGTTTACAAAACTTTCTTCGACCAAATTTAAAAGAAAAGCATGTCTCATTTGAAATCTTGACATCTTGACAAACATGGTAGCAGGTATCAAATAGTCTGACTCCGATAAATGTGCCTTCAAATACTTTAGTAATGATCCACCTGAAAATGGTACTAGAAAACGTCAACATAATGTTGGTGAGCTCGTAGGTTTGAAAGTTAAACCACGAAGCTGTGAATAATAGCGTAGGACAATAGTGCACATGAATACCAATTACAAGCACGTTATCCAAACAGTAATAGTGTCGCGCCAACTGAACCTATAGTGTTCATCATACTCATAACCAATTCACGTGGGGAGCTACCCCGATAGATCTATCAACAAGTGGGTTAACAGTTATACCAACTGAACCTAAAACCTGTGGGCCCTCCGCAGAGAGTTAACAGTCGCGCAGTCTTGGTTGCACAAAACAAAGCACGTCACAGCATATAATCGCATCATCACACAGTAATTCACAGCATGAAAACATTTGTAAAGCATTGAGTACCATTTTCCCCCAAGGTAAAACACGTTAAAAATGGGGCTACGAGAACTCACCTCAGTCCAGCAATGCAATATCACAACAATGTCAGAGAGTATAACAGCACAACAGCTCAAAGGTAGCCTAACGCAACAGCACAAATCTACCGAAGCAAGGTACTCAGCAATTTCAAGTATCGGCACTCACGGACTCGGCACAACCTAATAATGTAAACTTGCCTTAACATCGTCTTCAAAAGTGGAAGTTTCAAAAGTTAACTACCCCGAGTAGATTCCATTTTAAATTCCAAAATCTCTTTCTCATATTAGTTACTAGCGTTTGGTATCGACGGGTGTGTAGTGGTGACACGACATGACTCAAGTGAACACACGCTAAGCAAAACGACCAAGATGTAAACGACTCAAAGTAAACTTCATATAGCAACACGACAATTTGAAGCAACACCCCAAAACAATCTCTACGACAACCTGAAAATTTAGTGATAAAACCTTAATACCTAATATGTTACTTGAACGAATGGTCGGATACTTATCTGCTTTGTCAACTTGACATTTATTCTATAATATCCTCAATACTACTTTAATACTACCTCTTATCTTGCGTGCCCTCGAAACATTTAATAACTCTTTATTATAAAACTTTAGTTTTGTTTTTAATAAATCAACAAGTATAATGCTTGTTATAATTTATTTCTTATATGAAAACCTCGTGTCATTCTCGTTTCGAGCTTGTTTATGTTTTTATTTTGAGTTATTATTTGTTTCGAGTCATGACCTCTCGACTTATTATATCAATCCAAGTCCAAACAATATATGTATATCCACGATATAACATCGTCGGGGTCAACGAGGACTTAAAAGTCAACGTGACCCGACAGGGCACAAAATTCACAAGTAACAATATATCAATAAATTTAGCCTCATATCCACCATCAACTTCAATATCTCGTGGTCGACTACGACTCACGTCTAATCCTATTCCCCGTCACTAGTAATCGTCACACAATCGATTCCCATTTTTTTCATCAATCAATATTTCAATATTATCACGGCTTTTGTTTCTCACCGTCATAGTACCAAACAATATATTTCAATAACAATAACATTCGGCCGAGACATTATGTCTCGGCTCTCTTTCCCTCTCTTGGCTAATCAACCAACAACACAAATAACAACAACCTCAAAAATAGCAATAAGAGTAGCAGCAAGAATATCAAGAAAAGGTTTTAAAAACCACAAGCATTGCCGAGACCATGAGGGTCTCGGCTTAAGCTTTCTTGGCGCCTCAACAAATATCCGAACCCAAAGGGTCTCGGTTTCACCACTTCATCAACAACCCAAATAACCATAAGAACTAAAAGACAAAAAAATAAGCCCAAACCCGTGAGCTTAGGCTCTCGGTACCACAGAAACACGACAAAGACGCGACATACACGACCCATATCGATACCCAACAATTTTTACTTGTTCAAAATGTAAGAAATATCAAAACCCATTTGTTTTAACCCGAGAAATCAATAGAAAACACGAGTTTGACTCGTGAACGAGTCAACCCATGCGTAAAAACGCGTGTTCTTACCGTGTCTTCATTCGATCTATGCTTTTAGAGTTATGGAAATGATGGTGGGTGGGTCTTGGCGGCGGCGGAGCAAAATAACGAGGTGGTGATGATGTTTGGGTGGCGCGTGGATGGTGTTACGAGATAGAGGAGATGATGAGGAGTGTTATGGTGGTGGCGGTGTGGTTATAGGGGTGGCGGTGGTGGTGTTGTACGGGTGGCCGGTGGCGGCTGTAGAGAGAGAGGAGAGAGTGGGATGAAGATGAAATGAAAATGAAAAAGAAAGGGTTAGGGTTTTTAGTATATAAACCCGAAATTTACAAAATGGTCCTTGTGTGTTACTTTTGTTTCACTTGAGGAGTCGGGCAAGGATTAGCGGGATAATTTTGATCATTCTTTCCCGAGTTAATTATTTTTATTCACGAAAAATATCAAATGTCACACGAATATATTTTTAATCGTCACCGTTCGTTTTAAGAATGTCTTTCCATCGAGTTTGAAAACAAATACGTTTATAAAATAGAATATGATCGTTTCTCGTTTAAATTTGACTTATTAGGTTTCCTAGTGCCGGAGTCGAAGTAGTGCCTAAATTAACGCCTCACAAATAATTCGACGACATAATATTCCATATAAATAATTCTCAAAATGAATCAAAGTCAACATAGTTCCAAAAGGTAATTTTTGAAAGTTTAACACTTGTTTTATTTAACGTAATGCGGTACTTAAAATGTTCCTGAAATTTACCAGTTGTCACAAATAAGTTTGGAAAAATCATCGTTTGCCGAAAATGGTTTCGAGTTTTATAAATAAGTATTGCCCTAAAAATGCCGGTTGCTACAGTACATCCCCGTTACAGGAATTTTGTCCCCAAAATTCAGCTAGTACCACTGCCTAAAAGTGTGGGTACTCAATTCTCACCTTGCCTTTACGTCCCCAAGTAACTCTTGTCCACAGTTTAAGTTCTAATGACTTATAATTAGAATCTTGTCTCATCTAAATTGCTCCCTTCTCTATCGAGGGTTCTGGTTGGCTCTTTCACAACACGAAATAGATCACCAAGCTGACATCTTATGGAATGATAATTTGTTGGTCACCAGTTAGACATTACTTATGGTTCCTCACACGTTAATCACTAAAATCCATGGGTTGCTCGTAAATCCATATGACCGATTTTTGTTAACGAACTGCTAGTCTGCCATAAACGATCTAGCCACCTATATTAGAGTCAACGATTCTGCCTACTCTCACTGAAATAGGCTAGCGCGTGTACGTAGAACCTAACAAAGGTCAAAGTTATGACAAGAGCACTAAAACTCGAATAAGGGATCTAATGTCGCGGTCGTAACTTATGTGACAAAGGTAAATACTACTAAAAGTTGTAATCTATGTCATCTTAGTCCAAATTCGTACATCTGAATCCAATGTGATGGGCAGTCGAAGGTAATTATCGGGTGACTAAATTCGATGGAATAAGCCTTTCTGTCTTCAAACCAAATAATCAAAACCTTAAACTAAGTATCAACTTGATTTTTGCTTAATCTCGCAACTCATCAAACAAGAACTGTCACGAGGTTAGGCTACTAATCAAGTCATTAAGAAGGGATTTAACGTCTTCGATGACTTGGCTCAGTTAAGGACTTGCTCAAAACAACGAATAGGTGCTTACGGCTAAAATTAGTGGGATTAGCGAAGAAATCAAGGGTACCGTTTAGGAAATTTTTGTCACTCGGAAATATTGGTATAGACGACAAGGAGAGAAACTTTGTTTATGAGACTACGTAGGTAGGCTTGAAGGAGGTTTCTCCAATCTTGAAGAGACAGGCTGAAGTAGCCATGGCGTATGTAAAGAATTATCGTCAAGTTACTACACTTTGCAGAACGTTGAGTATCCATAAGGAAAGGGAAATCAGTCGTTATTTAACCAGTCTTCATCCAGATTCAAAATGGTTTGTATGAATTGCCATTCCAAAGGTTCATAGTCACAGTATAGATAGCTAATGTCACAAAATGAAAGCAAGTCACTTACAGTTAGACTTCCTTGTACGTAGTGAAGTATGAATAGGATCAGATGGTGTAGACTTGGCACGATCACTCGATACTAATGTAGTCGACCAGGTCGCTATCGAAATGATCAATGTGACAAGAAAAATGAAAAATCTAAAGAAAAGGATGAGTTTTTAAAACGATTGATAAAGGAGTAAGGGTAGCACCGGTGTTGTGTTTGGTATCTTCTTCGTCTATAACATACTTGCTTCTGTCCGACGTCTGGTGCCAAAAGATGTTTTGCGATTTCTTCTTAATGTCGTCATGAGTCGTAGATCGAAGGAATTAAATGGAACGCTAGCTGAAAATCTTGTGAATGGAGAGGAAATTTTATTGCTGAAGAAAATCGCTGATGGTATTCTCAGGGGCATTGATGGGGAAAAATCTGGTGAAATAAATTTACAGTGTAGTTAAATGAACTTGCTGTAGCTATTGGGAGGGAGTTATTGACCAACAGTCGAGGGGGGGGGATCATATGTGCTAGAAAAACCGTCAAGTCTGTGTCTTCGAATGAAGGAACGTCCGACCTCTACGAAGGTTGACGAAGTAAAAATGACGGCTTTCTAATGTGGGGAGGAATATCCTAACTCGTGACAAGGAGTTAACAGTCGTGGTTCCGAAGTAATATAAAAGGCGGTGTTTGTATGGTACGTAGTGTCTTATTCGCACAGATCACAAGAGTCTTATGTACATGTTCCGTGAGGAGATTATCATACACAAGCAAAAGTGGGAACGGTGTTAGTGAAGAGTTTCGATGTTGGTGTCCTTATCATGTAGGAAAAATTTGTTGACGTACTTGTCCGAAAGGAAAGAGTTGAATCCAATAGAATTCAATCACTGAGGACGGAGATCATTTATAGCCTCACAGCTGATAAAGCCTTCTAGGGGAAAAAACCTTGGTGTGAAAACATTAGGGAAGAACATGTCGTCAAAATAGTTGAAAACGATGATCTATGAATCAAAAGGTCTATGGGCAGAACCTGGTGTCAATGATCTGGAACGCTCGAATGTCATTATTAGGCAAAACTCTTATGTCTAAGTGCTCAACTCCTCTAGGCATGACTAAAATATATAACGACTAAAAATTGTTGCCAAGTAAATACTACGTCGAGAGATCTTGTTATAAGTGAAAGGCAAAGGTCTTATTGTCAGGTGCAACTTCTTGATATCCGAAGGTAAGAGCGATGTCATGTCCCATTGTGACTAGGACTCAGAAAGGCTACGTTGTCTCTTAAGTCATTGCACACTGATTGTTTAGTCTAACTCGATTCGATCATCACGAGAGTCTTATCTTCGGGGATGAGTAGGAAAGTTGCGCTTCGAAAGAATAGCGTCAAGGCACGGCACACTGCTACTGACAGTCTCCGTCAGAGGTGTTCGATTCACTTCTAAGGTCACATACTATGTAAGCACTATGATTGTTCCCGGGGTTTGTCCATGAATTGTACATGTTCCCTCTTGGAGGCATGGTCTTTGAAGTTGTTAACAACATTTATTCGAGTAAGACATTATAAAATTTTGACCATGAATGTAATTTAGAGCAACTTTGTTCGAAATTATTATTATTATTATTATTATATTTTTTTTTTCGATGGTTATAGTCATGTGAAAAGATATGTCTGCAAAAATTTGAAATTTGTAATAGCGATTTTTCATATATGGTTTGGATTTTTGATTTTCAAGAAAATTGATGTTTGGACAAACACTTGAAATGATTTTTAAACTAAAACAATCCAATCGTTTGGAATCGCAAATTTATTTTAAAACATTTTTAAAACGATTTTGACTATCAACCAATTTTAGTTTTGAAGAAACATCATGACACGGTCCAATCTATGAAAATTACCAGTTCATCATACTTTATAAAGTTCACAAGAAAATCTTTCATTTGCACAAAATTTTGACCATCAGAGTGCCACCTCCGGAACACGATCACTAAGGCGAACATCGCTATCATGGTCAACACAACCAACTCAATTAATAAAGTTACTGCTTCTTATGAGTCCTATTATCTTACTTGTAGTCTACAAGGTTCTAATCATACGACTAAACCATTAATGTGTCCATTTTGATTGGTGGGTTGCTTCCTAAGGCAACTAATGGTGTTAACCGACTCATCGGCTTATAATGTGGTGTGTTCAGGCTTGCTAATAAGAGGAGTAGTGTGGGAGGACAGGGCATGTGACATAATGGCATAGGGCAATACCAGAAAATCTTGTATCCAAAATCGTTTTCAAATAGTACCAATTTATCAACCATCTATAACATTAAACCGAGTAACGATTTAAACTTAACTTAATTTCACAACTCATCAAACAAGAACTGTCATGAAATTAAGTTAAGTGTCGTTAAAAGGCTTAACGTCTTTGATGATAAACAAATTCTCAAAATATTGTTTCCAAACTAATATGTCCCAAAAATAGTTCTCAGAATAGCATATCAATACAATGCGTTTTTAATATAGCGAAACCAATGTTGACCTTTCAAAATACTATTCAAACTTGTATAGTGTATCCAAAATAACGTGTCCAAAATAGTCTACCCAAGGTAACGTTTTCAAAATAATATATCGCTATATATTTAACAAAATATGTAGTATGCGTTTTGTTTGCATATAAGGACAAATAATATCAAACGCACGAGTATGGGGAATGGTACGAGAAATACTCTAGCTCAACCATATTAAACCATGTCATATCAACTCAGCTCAAAACACATCATAACATATCGGATCATGTCACACGATTATCAAATCAAATCAAACCACTTAGGTACACAATTGCAAGCTCATATATTGTCATAGAAGCTAAAAGCTTCAACACACAGAAGGCAAAACAGCATAACCACAAATATACATAACACGTAAGGCAGATGCACACACATAGGCCAATACATTTTCAGGTGATCTAGACTTCGACTCCAACCAAACATGATCCAAGGTAACTACCCCCATCATCCCATGATCGCTCCTGAATTAAGCATAGTTGATCAGGCTATGCGTAATTTAGGAAAAATGATGGAATGCTCGGGCTAATCGACTCGTACCATGTTTGGGGTTTTAATAAAACTTTAGTTTGGTTATAGTTGAGGTTTTAATTTTAGAAAAACCGGCATTCTCTATAACCTTAAGCTCTGATACCATTCTGTCACACCCCGTCAAAGGCGGAAATACGGGATGTAACTGAGAAAGGCACATTGCATAACATCATAGATTCATACCCTACAATTATTTCAGTAATAGTTTACAAAACTTTCTTCGACCAAATTTAAAAGAAAAGCATGTCTCATTTGAAATCTTGACATCTTGACAAACATGGTAGCAGGTATCAAATAGTCTGACTCCGATAAATGTGCCTTCAAATACTTTAGTAATGATCCACCTGAAAATGGTACTAGAAAACGTCAACATAATGTTGGTGAGCTCGTAGGTTTGAAAGTTAAACCACGAAGCTGTGAATAATAGCGTAGGACAATAGTGCACATGAATACCAATTACAAGCACGTTATCCAAACAGTAATAGTGTCGCGCCAACTGAACCTATAGTGTTCATCATACTCATAACCAATTCACGTGGGGAGCTACCCCGATAGATCTATCAACAAGTGGGTTAACAGTTATACCAACTGAACCTAAAACCTGTGGGCCCTCCGCAGAGAGTTAACAGTCGCGCAGTCTTGGTTGCACAAAACAAAGCACGTCACAGCATATAATCGCATCATCACACAGTAATTCACAGCATGAAAACATTTGTAAAGCATTGAGTACCATTTTCCCCCAAGGTAAAACACGTTAAAAATGGGGCTACGAGAACTCACCTCAGTCCAGCAATGCAATATCACAACAATGTCAGAGAGTATAACAGCACAACAACTCAAAGGTAGCCTAACGCAACAGCACAAATCTACAGAAGCAAGGTACTCAGCAATTTCAAGTATCGGCACTCACGGACTCGGCACAACCTAATAATGTAAACTTGCCTTAACATCGTCTTCAAAAGTGGAAGTTTCAAAAGTTAACTACCCGAGTAGATTCCATTTTAAATTCCAAAATCTCTTTCTCATATTAGTTACTAGCGTTTGGTATCGACGGGTGTGTAGTGGTGACACGACATGACTCAAGTGAACACACGCTAAGCAAAACGACCAAGATGTAAACGACTCAAAGTAAACTTCATATAGCAACACGAAAATTTGAAGCAACACCCCAAAACAATCTCTACGACAACCTGAAAATTTAGTGATAAAACCTTAATACCTAATATGTTACTTGAACGAATGGTCGGATACTTATCTGCTTTGTCAACTTGACATTTATTCTATAATATCCTCAATACTACTTTAATACTACCTCTTATCTTGCGTGCCCTCAAACATTTAATAACTCTTTATTATAAAACTTTAGTTTTGTTTTTAATAAATCAACAAGTATAATGCTTGTTATAATTTATTTCTTATATGAAAACCTCGTGTCATTCTCGTTTCGAGCTTGTTTATGTTTTTATTTTGAGTTATTATTTGTTTCGAGTCATGACCTCTCGACTTATTATATCAATCCAAGTCCAAACAATATATGTATATCCACGATATAACATCGTCGGGGTCAACGAGGACTTAAAAGTCAACGTGACCCGACAGGGCACAAAATTCACAAGTAACAATATATCAATAAATTTAGCCTCATATCCACCATCAACTTCAATATCTCGTGGTCGACTACGACTCACGTCTAATCCTATTCCCCGTCACTAGTAATCGTCACACAATCGATTCCCATTTTTTTCATCAATCAATATTTCAATATTATCACGGCTTTTGTTTCTCACCGTCATAGTACCAAACAATATATTTCAATAACAATAACATTCGGCCGAGACATTATGTCTCGGCTCTCTTTCCCTCTCTTGGCTAATCAACCAACAACACAAATAACAACAACCTCAAAAATAGCAATAAGAGTAGCAGCAAGAATATCAAGAAAAGGTTTTAAAAACCACAAGCATTGCCGAGACCATGAGGGTCTCGGCTTAAGCTTTCTTGGCCCTCAACAAATATCCGAACCCAAAGGGTCTCGGTTTCACCACTTCATCAACAACCCAAATAACCATAAGAACTAAAAGACAAAAAAATAAGCCCAAACCCGTGAGCTTAGGCTCTCGGTACCACAGAAACACGACAAAGACGCGACATACACGACCCATATCGATACCCAACAATTTTTACTTGTTCAAAATGTAAGAAATATCAAAACCCATTTGTTTTAACCCGAGAAATCAATAGAAAACACGAGTTTGACTCGTGAACGAGTCAACCCATGCGTAAAAATGCGTGTTCTTACCGTGTCTTCATTCGATCTATGCTTTTAGAGTTATGGAAATGATGGTGGGTGGGTCTTGGCGGCGGCGGAGCAAAATAACGAGGTGGTGATGATGTTTGGGTGGCGCGTGGATGGTGTTACGAGATAGAGGAGATGATGAGGAGTGTTATGGTGGTGGCGGTGTGGTTATAGGGTGGCGGTGGTGGTGTTGTACGGGTGGCCGGTGGCGGCTGTAGAGAGAGAGGAGAGAGTGGGATGAAGATGAAATGAAAATGAAAAAGAAAGGGTTAGGGTTTTTAGTATATAAACCCGAAATTTACAAAATGGTCCTTGTGTGTTACTTTTGTTTCACTTGAGGAGTCGGGCAAGGATTAGCGGGATAATTTTGATCATTCTTTCCCGAGTTAATTATTTTTATTCACGAAAAATATCAAATGTCACACGAATATATTTTTAATCGTCACCGTTCGTTTTAAGAATGTCTTTCCATCGAGTTTGAAAACAAATACGTTTATAAAATAGAATATGATCGTTTCTCGTTTAAATTTGACTTATTAGGTTTCCTAGTGCCGGAGTCGAAGTAGTGCCTAAATTAACGCCTCACAAATAATTCGACGACATAATATTCCATATAAATAATTCTCAAAATGAATCAAAGTCAACATAGTTCCAAAAGGTAATTTTTGAAAGTTTAACACTTGTTTTATTTAACGTAATGCGGTACTTAAAATGTTCCTGAAATTTACCAGTTGTCACAAATAAGTTTGGAAAAATCATCGTTTGCCGAAAATGGTTTCGAGTTTTATAAATAAGTATTGCCCTAAAAATGCCGGTTGCTACATTGGTTCCTTGCAATCCATGGATCAATCACATCACTAGATTTCCCACTCAACCTTTGCATTTACTACATATCTTCTCTAATTCACTCAACTCCATCTCTATGAATTGACTTTGGTGATATGAAAAGTTCATTTTATTCTTCCAAATCATTAGGAACCAACATTTCTCTATGGATCAACATCAAATCCAAACAACCCACCACAATAACTACTAGGAGTTTCTCTATCTTAGGATCCTTTTATAGGACTTCTTAGGACTCTTTAGGACTTTTCACTTTCTATTTTTAAGTTATTTTGTAACACCTTGTTTTTTGACTTTGATCACAAACAATTTTCTATGGAAGGATGTTATCTTTATGCTTGTGTGTGATCACTATTTGTGCATCATATTTTGGTTGGTTGAAACTACTAACTTTTGCATCATTAGATGGTTGGTTTGAAGTATTAACTTTGTTTGACCTTTGTGCTTGGTTTGAACAAATATACTTAGTTAACTTTTTTAGTTAAACGGGTTGAACTACAATGCTTGGTTGAACCTTTTCATTTGCATCATGCTACTTGGTTGGATTGATTCATTTACAACTAACCTTTGTTTTGTAGCATTTCTCATCCTTGAATCATATACGTTGGTACCCAAGCAACGGGGAGTATATCATGTACTAACTATTTTTTTGTAGGTTCATTCATAATCCTTGAATCATATACGTTGGTACCCTAGCAACGGGGAGTATTGATCAAGGGGGATCATATCATACACTAACTTTTGTTCTGTAGGTTTCTGATTTCATGCATCATATCCTTGGCACTCCAATTAGGGGGAGTATTATCCAAGGGGGAGCTATTAAGTTCTCAAAATCATTGCATCATCATACTTGGTACTCCAAATTAGGGGGAGTAATCACCAAGAACCATTCACCACATTCCGCTATGCATTTCTTCTTTTTTATTTCGACAAAAAAGGGGAGATTAGATTAAGCTCATACATTACATGTTAGTACATGTTTTATGCCTAAATAGTTTTCAAAACTTGCATAAAACTAACTTAATCTATATTTTTAAAAGACTTATACTTCACTTATTCCATTACATAAAAATAAACTTTATGTTTTGTCATCAACAAAAAGGGGGAGATTGTTAATACAAATATCGTCCTAAAAACGTTATTTATATTTGTTGGGAATTAAAGAAGAACAGTTGGTAAGTTTCTTAATGTCAAGAACAATTAGTACGGTTGATGATATAAGTTAGTACGGTTGAGAGTTGCTGAAGTATATATCAGCAGTTGGTACTGCTGATAAAGGAAGTTTGTACGGCTTATATGATAAAGTCAAGATCGTGCATGGATAACTATAGAAAGGATATGGTGTATATCTTATTTAGTTATTGTGATACGAATATATCTTTTACATGTAAAGGACTCCTTGTCCTATAAAAGGAGATCCTTAGATTAGGGTTTCATATATACCTATTATACACATATACGCAGCGGTTAAGAGCTTCACGTTTTACATTGTAATCGTTCAATATAATTGAAGTTAACGTTTGGTGAAACATTGTGTTATTATTCTTACTGTTATATTCTTATTAACACATTCGATCATTAAACTAAACATCTTCTAAGTGCTTGGTAGTAAATTCCGCGTGCTATCAAGTATATACTCAAAGTATACTCAACACAACCCTTGTGTTTAGATCCGGTCAAGTGGTATCAGAGCCAGGTTTCTGATACTTTGAGTTTTTAGAAGATCCAGAAGTTCTTATTCAAGAAGATGGACATGGAAACACCACAAACCTCCATTCTCGCCAAACTCCCAATGCTGAAACAGAATGAATACGACTTATGGCGTCTCAGAATCGAACAATACTTCATGGTGCAGGATTATGCACTATGGGATATTATCAAGAATGGCGATTCCTTCAAACCCACTACTTCTGAAGAAACACACGAAGATGGTACAAAGACTACAACGCTCAACACTGAACTAGTAACTAATGATGAGCGAATTAAGAAGAAGAATGATCAGAAGGCTAGGAATTTGTTACTCATGGCAATTCCTAATGATCAAGTTCTGAACTTTAGCCATTATGAGTCGGCTAAAACCCTTTTTGAAGCTGTGGTGGAAAGATTTGGTGGCAACGAAGCTACCAAGAAGGCTCAAAGAACTCTACTTAAACAGAGTTATGAAAACTTCAGTGCTTCAAGCAATGAAACATTGGACCAGATCTTCAACAGGCTTCAAATAATTATAAGTCAACTGACTGTATTGAAGATTGTGATTCCTCAGGAAGACCTCAACATGAAGTTTCTCAATAGTTTACCAGCTGAGTGGAACACTTATGTTGTGGTTTGGAGCAATAAACCAGAGATGGAAAGGATGACATTGAATGAGCTATACAACAATCTTAAGATTGTTGAGCAGAAGGTGAAGAAAGGTAGCAGCACCAGTTCTAGCTCAGGGAATATGGCTTTCGTATCTTCTTCAAGCAATACAAATCATGAAGATGTTGAAGCAGTTGAGACTGCTAGCCCTAGTGTTAGTACGGCTAGTGTAAAAACTAGCACTGCTGGCTTAACTGATGAGACCATATATGCATTCGTGGCAGAGCAGTCTAGTGGGTCTCAGATCTTCAATGAAGATCTCATTCAAATAGCTGAAGATGATTTGGAAGCTATGGACTTAAAGTGGCAGTTGGCTTTGATAAGTATTAGAGCTAAGAAGTACTATCAAAGAACTGGGAACAAGATCACCTTCAACGGAAGAGATGTTGCTGGGTATGATAAGGCTAAGGTTGAGTGCTATAATTGTCACAAATTAGGGCACTTTGCCAGGGAGTGTAGAAGTCCAAGACAGCAAGGCAACAGAGATCAAAATTTCAAAGGACAGCAAGGAACAAGGAGAACAGTGCCAGTTGATGAACCTTCTTCCAAGGCAATGGTTGCTGTAGATGGAGCTGGATTTGATTGGAGCTTCATGGAGGAAGAAGCTGAACCAGCTAATTTGGGTTTGATGGCTTTCACAAACCCTGAGGTACATACTGTTCAAAAATGTTCAAATACTTGTTCAGCTTTAAAAGAGTATGAATGTCTTACAAAACAATATGATGATCTTAATGCAGAACTTAAACAAGTAAAATTTAGTCTGTCTAATCATAAAAGAGGACTAGCTGTTTTGGAAGAACAACTTGCTTTTTACAGAAAAAATGAGTCTAACTTTAATGATGAAATTGCTGTGTTAAAGAGAGACTTGCAACTAAAAGATGCTAAAATGAGTGGGCTGGTATATGAGTTAGAAAAACTTAAGAGAGAAAAAGAAAATATACAGCTAAGTGTTGACACTCTGAATTATACATCTGATGGAGTTAAAAGACTAGTAGAAAGTCAAGTGCTTAATAAGGCTAAATCTGGTTTAGGATACAAGTCTGTAGCACCTCCACTTAGAGGAATGTTTGCTCCACCAGGAATAGATCTAGCTCATACAGGTTTAGCAGAGTTTAAGGATAAGGAATTTCCTCCATATGGTACTAAAATAAGTGAGAATCCTGTTAAGTTTGTTAAAGCTAAGGATACTTATGTTAGTGCTAGTGATAGATCTCTTTCTGATGAAAAGATGTCTTCTGGAAGAGACTCAGATGCTCCAACTATTGAGGATTGGACATCTGATGATGAGAATGATTAGGTTAAGGACAAACCTAATGTTGTTAAGGTAGATGTTAAACATGTTCCTAAAGAGCTTAAGACTGAAAACATAAAGCCAGTTAGGAAGAATGTTAAATATGCTGAGATGTATAGGACTAAGAGTAGATCACCAGTTTCTGAGGGTAGTCAGAGGAACTGGAACCAGTCAAATACTAAACAGTCGAATGAAGAGTTTGCTATGCTTAGGAAAATATGCTTTGTTTGTGGTAGTGTAAATCATTTAGCTGCTTATTGTGATTCTAACCCATGGAAAATGAATGATTTTGGAAATTCAAGGGTGAATTGGAATAACAATGTTAGGGTTACTAAAACAAGATTAAATAACCCTAATGTGAATCATAAAAGGACACCACAAGCAGTTATGTTAAGATCAGGGATCAAATCAGTTTCAACTGTTAGATCAGCAGTTCCAACTGCTAGATCAAACAAATGGTTTCAAAACAAACAAACTGTTTCTAATGCAAAACATTTTTCAAATCATGCACAAACAGTTAAAGGGAATTTTTACAAGAAGACAGCAATGTCAAATAAAAAATGGGTGCCTAAAATTATTCCAGCAATTCCAACTGCTAGACAAGCAAATCCAACTACTAGGCACCTGCATGTTAAGGGAAAAAGGGGCAATGCTGTCAAGGCCTCAGCACATTGGGGTAGAAAAACTTCTACAACCAATGGTGCATCAATGAACTTCAATAAATTTTCTCATATTGATGCACAAGACAGATCCAAGCCAGTGATGGTTTAGGTCCCCAAAAGACACTAACACCTTTATTTTGTGTGCAGGAACATCCTTCAAATGATAAAGTAGATCGAGGATACTCAGACAGTGGATGTTCTATGCACATTACTGGCAACATGTCATACCTTTTAGACTTGATATCTCTGGATGGAGGACCAGTTGTCTTTGGTGGTGGTGTTGGAGGAAGGATTACTGGTAAAGGGGTAATTAAAACTGGTAATCTTGATTTTGAAAATGTATACTATGTACCAGAACTTAAGTACAATCTTTTTAGTGTATCACAAATTTGTGATAAACAGAACAAAGTTTTATTCACTGATACTGATTGTCTTATTCTTTCTCCTGATTTCAAGCTACCTGATGAAAGTATAATATTGCTTAAAATCCCTAGAAAGGATAACACATACAGTGTTGAAATGAATAAACTAGTTCCTAAGGTTGGACTTACTTGTCTTGTTGCAAAGGCCACATTGGAAGAATCAATGTTATGGCACAGAAGGCTTGGTCATGTTAATTTTAAAACCATTAACAAAATTGCTAAAAATGGGTTGGTAAGAGGCTTACCAAATAAAACTTTTCTGAATGACCAAACCTGTGTTTCTTGCCTTAAAGGAAAGCAACACAGAGCTTCTTGTAAGCCAAAGGCCCAAAACTCTATTTCTCAAGCTTTATATATGTTGCATATGGACTTGTTTGGTCCTACCTCTGTGAATAGCTTGAATTTTAAGAGATACTGTCTTGTTATCACTGATGATTATAGTAGGTTTTCTTGGGTGTTCTTTATGAGAACTAAGGATGAGACTAGTGATATTCTTAAGTCCTTCATTGTTGAAGTAGAAAACCTAGTGGATAAGAAAGTTAAGATAATCAGATGTGATAATGGAACAGAATTTAAAAATAGAGTGATGGATGATTTTTGCAGAGAGAAAGGTATTAAAAGGGAATTTAGTGTAGCTAGAACCCCTCAGCAAAATGGAGTAGCAGAAAGAAAGAATAGAAAACTTATAGAGGCTGCTAGAACTATGTTAGCTGACTCTAAGTTACCTACTTCATTCTGGGCTGAAGCAGTTTCGACTGCTTGTTATGTGTTGAATCGGGTTTTAGTTGTGCATCCTCACAATAAGACTGCTTATGAGTTGCTTAGAGGTAGAACCCCTGCTTTAGGTTTCATGAGACCTTTTGGTTGTCATGTTACAATTCTTAATACCAAAGACCAACTAGGAAAGTTTGATGGGAAATCTGAGGAAGGTTTCTTTGTTGGTTATTCTCTGCACAGTAAGGCTTTTAGGGTGTACAATACAAGCACCAAGCATGTAGAAGAGAATCTGCAAATAGAATTTTTGGAGAATAAACAAAATGTTGCAGGTGTTGGTCCGGATTGGATCTTTGATATTGACAGTCTTTCAGCTTCCATGAATTATGTGCCTGTTATAGGTACAAATACTAATGAAACTGCAGGTTCTAAAGATGATGAAGATTATGTATTCATGCCAATTCAGGAAGAGAGTCCAGTGTGTGATTCTACCTCAAAGGATGCTAATGGAGGGAAGAATGATGATGCTAATAATGGACTCAAAGGAAAAGATGTAGAATCTCCAAGGAGTAGTTCAAGTGAAATTGGTACGGCTCAGCCAACAGTTTCAACTGCTGAGCAAAATGCTGATGCTACTGGACCAAGTCATCCAACAGTTACAACTGCTCTCTCTAATAATGATTTTGATGTCTTTGGAGATGGCTTACAAAACTTGCTCGGTTTATGGTATCCTAAGGAATCTGCATTTGATCTGGTAGCAATTTCTGATTCGGATTATGCTGGAGCAAGTATGGATAGGAAGTCAACAACTGGTGGTTGTCAGTTCCTAGGATGCAGATTAATCTCTTGGCAGTGCAAGAAACAGACTATGGTGGCCACTTCTACAACTGAAGCTGAATATGTGGCTGCTGCAAGTTGTTGTGCTCAGGTTTTGTGGATTCAGAATCAATTGCTTGATTATGGGTATAACTTCTTGAACACTATTATTTACATAGACAATAGCAGTACAATGTGTATTATTAAAAATCCAGTTCAACATTCAAAAACAAAACACATTGAAATTAGACATCATTTTATTAGAGATTGTAATGAAAAGAAATTAGTACAAGTTGTTAAGATCCATACGGATGACAATGATGAGGCGAAAAGTGTACCGCTTTTAAGGGGTCATTTAAGCCCTAAATCGTATTTATTTGATCAAATATTGCCCTAAATCGTTCCTTTTGTCATTTTAGGTACTTTTGAGGAGAAATCTGGAAAAGGAGGCATTTTGGACGTTTTTGGAGCATTAAAGTGAAGAAAACGGCAAAGTCTCAAGAATCGGCTGAAAGTTACTCTTGACGGCGTCAGACTTTACTCTGGACGGCGTCATGCCTTGGCAAGAAAAGTTGGATGTGAAATTTACTCATGACGGGCCAGTGAGTTAGCATGAGAATTCTGACGGCGTCACGCTTTAACTAAATCAAGGGCGTCACGGCTTAAATCATAAGGGGACGGCGTCACGTTCATGATCCGACGGCGTCAAGCCTTGATAGGCCAGAATGGATTTTTGAAGAGCTAAAGAGGGACGGCGTCAAGAAGGTCACCCGGGAACCCTAAAAGCGGCGAGGTGACGGCGTCACAATGCATAAGGTGACGCCGTCAGATCCAAAAATCTATATATAGTTTTCTAATTTTTTGTCATTAAGGGAGAGCTTAGTGTGTGGAATTTTGGGATAAAACCCTAAGACGATTTTAGCTACTTTTTCAGGGCTTTTTGCCTTGAGATCTTCCATGTTTCATTGAAAGATAAGTTATCAATTAATCATTCAATATGTCTATGTGTTGTTTGATTCTATCTTATGCTTGTCTTTTGTTTAACATGTTAGGCTAATTTTATCTTGTGTTTGCTTAGATCTAATGAAACTTAGCTATTGATTATTGGTTGTTAGTGTGTTGTTAGTTGTTGTGGATGATTGTTTATCTATGTTAGGCTTAAGAAAACTGGCTAACTTCCTATTCGGTAACTTGCTTGAACGTCTTAAGAAACATGAACCAAACGCGTACTAAAGGTTTTTATGGTTGTATTTAATGCACAAGCGAATTCTAGTGATCCCATGTTAGGAGCTTCCTAGCCGGCTCGACATAGGAGTGAAGTAGGAGCTTGTAGAGTTGGGGAAGTAAGTACGCCACCCCACGAATGGTATTAAGGAATACACCCGTCATCCACGCGACTAATACACACTAATTAACCGGTAAAAGATAGTTAGGGAGTAAGGAAATCTAAGTAAACACATTTCTCTACACATAAGTTTCTCACCACATTTTCATTTTTGTTATTTTATTTTATTTGCATTCGTAGTAAATTTGGGTTAGTTGACTAGCAACTAATTCCGCCCACTCCTTCAAAACCGAGATTTTACTTGCTTTCATAAAATTATAAAAACATAAAAAGAATCTTCCTCAACCCTTAGACCTAATTAGAGTAGCCTTTCACACCTAACGAACACTATTCCCTGTGGAGAACGATCAATCCCCCGTACTTACCACTACACTATACTACATCGGTCAGGTACACTGCCTGGTGGGGTTGTAAGCCTCTTGAGATCCCTCGAGAGGTAAAACCTGTTGTAAGGTTACAAAACCACGCAATCAAGTTTTTGGCGCCGTTGCCGGGGAATAGTTATTGTTTAGGTTTGAATTTTTATTTTATTAGGTCTACTCGCTAGATTCCTTTCTAGTGAGATTTTTATTTTCTTTTTCTAGGATTTTCTTTAGTCTATCTTTTTCTTTGTGTCTTTGTTCGTAAAAGAAATTTCCATTGACTCTTCCGTTCACCATTATGGAGTACGCGAATCCACCATACCACCAACCACAAAGGCCATTCTACCCTATTGACATCTCGAATTTCAAACAATATCGAGATGAACCCATATATGATGCATGGACTCGTTTTAGAAATTTACTCCGAAAATTCCCTCATCATAGTTTCGCTTTAGCATCCCTAACCCGAACCTTTTACTATCGTGTTGGCCAATATGACCAAATGCGCATTGAGGATTTTGCCAATGGGGACTTTAGGGAATTAAGTGCTGAAGAAGCATGGGATGCCATAGAAGATTGTGCCCAATATTATTATAGGGTAGACAACCCAACAAACGTTAGTACAAGTCAATTGAATATAAATTTCCTGGATCATGAAACAAGTTTGTTTGGGGATGAATACATTAGTGTTGAGATACCTAAGTGGTTGTCATGTAATGCCATAGTACAAAACAAACACATAGGTGACCTTGATGTGATGAAGGATCTAGCCGAGCATGATCACATTGATCAAAAAGACCTAGGTTTTATGATCGATGACGATGAATCTCAAGAAACACATGATGAATCTTTTGGGCAATTTGAATATAGCAGTCAGAATATTGAGGATGATCCTTATGATTCGGATATAGAAGTTGAGATGCCTAGAGAAGCACTTGAGATACTAGGGAAAATGTTAGGTTTAAATTCTACCAAAACCTATGATGAGGATATAGGTGATCTTGACACAAGGAATGATGAGGTAAGTAACATAAGCCCACCAAGTACCCCACAAGTCCTACCATCAATTGAGGCACACACACCGCCCGTGACTTACCCGGAAGAAGTTGAGGAGACTATAGGAACCCCAATAGAGGTAGAGCCCTTGTACCAAACACAACTAGAAGAAGTATGTTTGAATACTTGTGATCACAACCTTACTCTTAGTTCTATGGAAGTTCCTAGTTTTGATGAGCCGGAGCCTAAACCAAAACCGTTAACTAATCTTTCATCCTTAGATGTGAACTTAGGAGTTAAATTAGGTCCCGATCCACCCATCAAACCATGTAGTCCGGGTAATGTTAAGATTAAGGTAGTAGACTCTAGGCCTTGTAGAGAGGAAGCTAACATAGGAGTGAACCATGACCTTACATGCTTACATCACCCATTTATGATTGATCACAAAAAACATTATGGGTTTAAACCAGGTTTATTAGGTCAAAGTGGATTCTTAACTTGGAGTCTCTCGAAGTTGATAGAAGATGATCCCTTTCTAGGAGAAAATCTTAATCCGCCCACTAACCCAATTGAATTAGGTAAGGTTATGATGATAGGATCCCGCACCTTTGAGCATATAATTCACCCGTCACTCTTTCCTCACGTGGTATATTTCCACCCTAAGGGTGTGTATCGCTACTTTCACCCACACTTAATCCTAAGTGTAGGGAAAACCTCCCCTATTTCCGTTAAATAAGGGTAGAGTCAGGCTCGTGACTCGAACAAAAACAAGCGCTCTTGGGAGGCAGCCCATGCTTTATTTGCTTTGTGTGTTTATTTGTTTGTTTGTTTGTTTTTATTTGTTTCCGTATGTGTGTTTAATTTTTATTCTTATTGATTCATGTTCAAAACTAAAATTGTGAAAATGCTTTATTTTGTTTTTAACTTCGTCTTAACTACATATAAAGGTATTTTACAAAAGATAAGTGTAAGGGAAATCTAAATTGGTTTATTAGAACACAAATGAACATGAATCGTAATAATATTAAATTAACATACATATTCGTATTTGTTTGAGTCAAATGCTTGTATCGAGTCATAATGATGTTTTGCAGGATTTCCAGGAAGTAAGGTAAAGGTTTTTCCAGAAATTTTCCGGAAACTTAAAATGAAAATTTTTGTCAGGTCATTTCTGACGGCGTCAGGGGTTATAACCTGACGGCGTCAGATTTAATTTCCAGAAATTTTTGAAAGTTTTGTTTTCATAAAAAGTTTTTATTAAAATCTCCAACTTATAATCTCCAGGAATCTGCAAAATTATCAGTCCACAAGCATTATATCCTTATATATAGATTTTATCCCGCCGATGTTATGCAGGTTTTCGTGTTTGTCTTCTCAGGTTCAACAGGTTATTTTGGACAAGGAGATGTTTATGGAATCAAGCTTATGGCGATGCATTAGTCATGGAGCTTCAACATTCTCCTTGGAAGAAGATTTAACCGTGTAATTTCACTATCCAACGAGCGAATCAGGGGAGTATTTGATTTCATTCTTTTACTTTATGCTTTTACATCTTGTTATTTGAACACTGGGGACAATGTTCATCTTAAGTGTAAGGGGAGGGTAAAAGTACGATTTTAGAGAATACAATTACGCTTGATTTTTGTTTGTTTAATAATAGATGTGTAATAAAACTGAGAGAAATACTTGATTAGGGTAATTTTAGTGCCAAATTTAAAATTTTTTACAACTTAGGAGTGAAACTTTGATCTAATGAGCGTCTCACGGATAGGAGTTATATGACTAGCACAAAAACCGTACCACTAAAAAATTTTCCACCCCCAAATATGTGAGGTTCGCCCCTAGAATTGGTAGGAAAAGCATTTATGCTATGATGTGTGTACCGGTAGCACTTAGATTCTAGAACTTGCGTTAGGACCATTCCAAGGCCACAAGTGAGACTACATTCGTGTAGTTAGATTTACTACATGATAAGAGGCATTAGGATTAACCCATTGTTTTACACCTGTGTTTTTGTTATAATTACATTGGCTACATTGGTCAAGTAATTCTCCCACACCCTTTGCGTTGTACTCATTTTTAGTACACGATACCCCTAGTACACCCCTCAGAGCCTATCTTTTCGTTTCGACCTTTAAGCATCTTACTTAAAGGAAGAATTTGTTACACCCCACTAAAATGTACACCCAAATCGCCTTAGCCTACCTTGTATGCACTCATCTTTAGTGCATTATTGTTACAACATTTGTTTAAACCCAAGTTAATTATCTAGTTGATTACATGGTTGCTAAGTCGAGTCATATCCTTGTACATATTGTTTTGGGACGATTGGGACTCATGGGTAAAGTACTAGTATAATGGAGTAATGGGGAAGAACATCATTTATTACCCCCATATGTGCTAAATATTTTAAAAGTACTCCAAGTGTTTCAATTATCTTAATTCGAGTCATTAGATTAGTATTTGTAAAGTTATGTAAAAATTCAAGTGTAAGGGGAATGCAATGCCCCTATGATGTATTATTTTGGATGGTAGGGTAAAAGTGTATGCAGCAAAAAAAAAAAAAAAAAAAAAAAAAAAAAAAAAAAATCAAGAAAAACACAAAAAAATGAGAAAATGAAAAATAGAAAAAACATACGGACTACCATCCCGTTTCATCTTATGTTTGTTTTATATTTTTGTTATTTTGTTATTTCGTTTCTAGCATAAGATCGAGTCTAGTCTTAGCTTAGCAACATTGTATAGTACATGTAATTGATCAAGATCTTTAACTAGCCACCAGTAAAATATCCTTTATCCAACAAAACCGTGTTTTCCTTTTCCCTACACCTAACGTTATAACCCATTTAAAAGCCCTCTTTGATAGTTTATCTTAGGTGCTTACGCCTAGTGGAGGAGGTTTTCGATCCTTTCCCAAGCCTATGGTAATCTATTTGCTATGACAGGTAGTGAGAGATATTTTCCGTTTTCATTTATGAGATTTATTTTGATGACACTTGAGAGATGTGAGTATCTAAACACTACTTGTGAGGTGCTAGTATGTAATCTCCGTGCTTATTATGATTGAAGTGGAACGATTATTTGTTGTAATTACTTTTATGTTTGCATTAAATGACCCCTAACTTGTATTTTGATTAGAATAAAAGCGCATTTGCTTGAGGACAAGCAAATCTCAAGTGTAAGGGTATTTGATGAGGCGAAAAGTGTACCGCTTTTAAGGGGTCATTTAAGCCCGAAATCGTATTTATTTGATCAAATATTGCCCTAAATCGTTGGAAAAGGAGGCATTTTGGACGTTTTTGGAGCATTAAAGTGAAGAAAACGGCAAAGTCTCAAAAATCGGCTAAAAGTTACTCTTGACGGCGTCACAATTAACTCTGGACGGCGTCATGCCTTGGCAAGAAAAGTTGGATGTGAAATTTACTCATGACGGGCCAGTGAGTTAGCATGTGAATTCTGACGGCGTCACGCTTTAACTAAATCAAGGGCGTCACGGCTTAAATCATAAGGGGACGGCGTCACGTTCATGATCCGACGGCGTCAAGCCTTGATAGGCCAGAATGGATTTTTGAAGAGCTAAAGAGGGACGGCGTCAAGAAGGTCACCCGGGAACCCTAAAAGCGGCGAGGTGACGGCGTCTCAATGCATAAGGTGACGCCGTCAGATCCAAAAATCTATATATAGTTTTCTAATTTTTTGTCATTAAGGGAGAGCTTAGTGTGTGGAATTTTGGGATAAAACCCTAAGACGATTTTAGCTACTTTTTCAGGGCTTTTTGCCTTGAGATCTTCCATGTTTCATTGAAAGATAAGTTATCAATTAATCATTCAATATGTCTATGTGTTGTTTGATTCTATCTTATGCTTGCCTTTTGTTTAACATGTTAGGCTAATTTTATCTTGTGTTTGCTTAGATCTAATGAAACTTAGCTATTGATTATTGGTTGTTAGTGTGTTGTTAGTTGTTGTGGATGATTGTTTATCTATGTTAGGCTTAAGAAAACTGGCTAACTTCCTATTCGGTAACTTGCTTGAACGTCTTAAGAAACATGAACCAAACGCGTACTAAAGGTTTTTATGGTTGTATTTAATGCACAAGCGAATTCTAGTGATCCCATGTTAGGAGCTTCCTAGCCGGCTCGACATAGGAGTGAAGTAGGAGCTTGTAGAGTTGGGGAAGTAAGTACGCCACCCCACGAATGGTATTAAGGAATACACCCGTCATCCACGCGACTAATACACACTAATTAACCGGTAAAAGATAGTTAGGGAGTAAGGAAATCTAAGTAAACACATTTCTCTACACATAAGTTTCTCACCACATTTTCATTTTTGTTATTTTATTTTATTTGCATTCGTAGTAAATTTGGGTTAGTTGACTAGCAACTAATTCCGCCCACTCCTTCAAAACCGAGATTTTACTTGCTTTCATAAAATTATAAAAACATAAAAAGAATCTTCCTCAACCCTTAGACCTAATTAGAGTAGCCTTTCACACCTAACGAACACTATTCCCTGTGGAGAACGATCAATCCCCCGTACTTACCACTACACTATACTACATCGGTCAGGTACACTGCCTGGTGGGGTTGTAAGCCTCTTGAGATCCCTCGAGAGGTAAAACCTGTTGTAAGGTTACAAAACCACGCAATCAGATGACAACTATGCTGATTTATTAACAAAAGGTTTTGATGTGGGGAGATTTCAGTACTTGGTAACAGGTATTGGAATGCTTAACCCTTAAAGGTTTTTATGTCTAAGTGTTTTTGTAAATAATGGATTGGGTACTGCTAGTTGTGTCTATGTAAATTGCATTGAACAGTCTGAATTGCTTACTATAATTTAGTACTGCTTGTGCTTCATGTTAGTTAGTCTTGATATTTTTCAATAGTAGATGCTCTGTTTGTATCTTCTTTGGTTTTTGGACTAACATTTCAGGTTCAGAAAGGTTATTGATGTTTGGACTGAATGATGATGTGAGTTTCAAGTATGAGATCTTGTCATACAACAAATGGTAATTGATTCACCATGTCTTATCAACATAAGAATCAACTAGTCCAGATCAAACGGTTTCTGGTAAAGACTACTCAAATCCGTTGATGGTTGACAGTTTACCAAAAACTGGTTGGTTATCAACTCACCAAATCTTCTAAGTGAAGAGTTGACTAGTCCAAAGCAAATGGCTATTGGTAAAGACATATCAAATCCGTTGATAGCTGATAGTTTGCTAAAAACTATGAGTGGACAAAAATGTTTTTCCTGGTCCACAAACGAGTTATCTTACTCTATTCAAAATTTGTTTTTGATGAACAGTTTGTACTGTTTTATTTAAACTTGGTTTTTAACTAAAGTTTATTGCTCAATGATACACCTCTCTCAGAAGTTTACACATCTGGAAGTGTTGAGAGCAGTTAGAAACTAAATAACTGAATTGATGGTAACTTGTACGAATTGTCATATTGGATGCTGAGCTCGAATGTCATATGTTCTAAGTTTATCTGATGGTGAGGATTCTTACAAACAGGGGAGGATTAATTGAAAGTCATGTTCTATTAAAGATGATGGTTAAATTCAGGGGAGGACCTCAATTCAATCAAAGATGGGTATGAAGGTTATGCTATGTACACAAAGACAAAAACCATAAAGTGGTACTGCATTCATTAGCAAAAGAAGATTATGAGTTACACTGGATTCAGAGTTACAAGATTCAAAAGACAACATACAAACCTAATACCTAAATCACTACTTCATCTTTGACTTCCCTTTGTTCTTAAAGTCAGGCATAGACTGATGGATTCCTTTGTTGGAGATTAAATTCCACACCTTTTGATTCGGAAGCCCCATCACTTGCTTGTTTGGTTTTGGACGTTTTGGATGTGGCTGATCGCGTGGTTGATTTTTCTTAGGCACAGGGACTCCACTCATACCAAATACTGCCTTCTCAACTTCCTTTGTTAGTTGAACTGATACTGAAGATGTCACCTCTGCTTTATCATCTGAAGAAGAATCCTCTGGTTCTTTCTCAGTGAGATCATAGGCAGCTAGCCAATGCTTAAGAGTAGATTTTCTTAATGCCTTGTTTCTTGTGATTGATGAGTATCCAGGGGGAAAGTAGCCAGCCCATCCTCCGTCAGACGACTCAGATAATGAGTAGGAAGACGAATCCGATGAAATATCGATTATGTTTGATGAACTCATAGTGTTACAATTGTGTTTTTGAAGAAAGAGATGAGTTAGTCAAGGTCTTTCTATAATTAAAGGCATTGAATGCTTGGTTGGTATAAAGAGTTAATTCTTGGTTGGTATTAGGAATTAATTCTTTGGAAAGTTAAAAAGTGAATATGTGAAGATAATTCCCAAATTTATCAAGATTGAAGATAAGTGTTTGAAAGAATCTACCCCATCATATAACGTCAGTTTAATTCAAGAAACTTACTGATTTACTAAGAAATCATAAGTTTAGGGGAGGATTGTTGGGAATTAAAGAAGAACAGTTGGTACATTTCTTAATATCAAGAACAATTAGTACGGTTGATGATATAAGTTAGTACGGATGAGAGTTGCTGAAGTATATATCAGCAGTTGGTACTGCTGATAAAGGAAGTTTGTACGGCTTATATGATAAAGTCAAGATCGTGCATGGATAACTATAGAAAGGATATGGTGTATATCTTATTTAGTTATTGTGATACGAATATATATTTTACATGTAAAGGACTCCTTGTCCTATAAAAGGAGATCCTTAGATTAGGGTTTCATATATAACTATTATACACATATACGCAGCGGTTAAGAGCTTCACGTTTTACATTGTAATCGTTCAATATAATTGAAGTTAACGTTTGGTGAAACATTGTGTTATTATTCTTACTGTTATATTCTTATTAACACATTCGATCATTAAACTAAACATCTTCTAAGTGCTTGGTAGTAAATTCCGCGTGCTATCAAGTATATACTCAAAGTATACCCAACACAACCCTTGTGTTCAGATCCGGTCAATATTTTACGATCTTTGCTTTATTTTGTTAATAACAATTATAACGTTTATCTTTAGAAAATCATAAATATAAGTTAAAGTCTTTTACATTTATAGTAACAAGCTTTTAAAACTCATTTGCATACTACATGATCACTAGGAATTACACATTACATACATATATACATTTACATGTTTACATTTTTATTCTTAAAATAGAAATCTATACATGACATCATGGCATACCTCATTTGGATATCTTTAGGATATCTTGAGGATTTAGTAAATATCTTGGAAAGATCTTGAAGCAAATAATTGGATTGTGTAAGATCTTGGTTAGATTTGGAAAGATACTTGGAGATTGCCTGTCAGAGACTGGCGGAACCAAGTTGCATAAAGGACGGACCCCAGAATTTGGGTCCGCCAAATCCGTGACTTGTTTGGGCAGTTTGCCTATAAATAGCAAGTTGCTCATTCAAGTTCACTTATCACTCATATAGCATAAAACATATTTTACATTCTTTCATACATTACTAACCCATTCATTCATTCATTTCATTCTTAGTGATCTTCCTTTTGTAGCAAAGAGATCAAGCATCAAGGTTCAACATACTGTTGCAAACTTGTTAGAATAGATAATGTGTTATTTGTAGTTTATCACGCATCATTGTTATACCAAACATTCAGTAGTGATCGGTTAGTGTTTTAGTCCTCAAAACACATAGAGTGTCGGGAGTGGTTGAACCCTTGTAAAAGATCTCGACATCTAGCTTAGTATCAAAAATTGTATAGGCGACGTCAGGTTGGTTCTACCTTGAACTAGAACCCGGTATTTAGCTTTGTACCGGAAAAAGGTTTAAGCGACGTGTATAAAGGTTTTCTCCGCTGAGAAGGGAGCTTGTTTCTTAGTGAAGAAAAACTCTCGAGTTAGAGGCTCGAGTAGTGGAGTAGGGCAAGGAAGAGAGTTCTTTTAGCCGAACCACTATAAACATCCGTGTTGTGGTTTGATTGTTCCTTTCCTTACTTTCTTTACTTATATTGTTTGTTTGTGAGCATTAAGTTGAAATCACGTTAAGTATTCAAAGCAAATTAATTTTAAAACGGTAAAAACTATTCAACCCCCCTTCTAGTTTTCCACAAACTGATTTATATAGCAGTGAGATTACTATTGCTTTACGTGGGAATAATGATCTTGCCAACTGTTCGTAGATAGGCACGTGCATAGACATCTAGCCTTGATATCCTTTTGGTTTATCGGAGTTGACAGCACCGGGTTCCCATGAGCTTCTTTTGTGTCTTGGGAAGGAACAAAGTTTATCTTCCCAAGAGTTTTCCCGCTTAAACTCTATAGTCTTCACCTAACCTTCTTGGTCTTTGATCAGAGAGCTGAGAGATCATCAAGGTATTCCTGTCCTTGATGATCCCCTATTCCCGAGCTAGAGTTCTTTTGTACATACTGGCTTATGAGAGCTTAAGTAAGTTTGCAAGAAATCTTTGATAATATCTGGGACATGAACTACTGCTGTTGATGTTCAGTGAGTTTGTCTTATTTTAATCAGTTCATCCTAGATTCTTGATGTCTATGATTTTGAGCCTTGTTCAAGGAGTCATGTTGATCAGTCATAACTTCTTGATCAGTTAGATTGAAGGTTGGTGAGGTGGTCATTGTCAATGATAGAAAGGCCATCAGGGATAGTGTTGGGAATTATCACAAGAAGACTTAATATATGAAGAACAGACTTAAGTCTGCTGGTGCATGATTAAGTCTGTTAGTGTTATCTTGGTTAAGTCTTGTCGTAGTTAAGTCTGCCAGTACTAGCCCTTATCTCCTCAGCAAATACTGGTGGTAATATTCTAACCACCCCATCTGTACCTTGTGAGATCCTCTTCCTCGAATTTCCATTCAGTATTACCTTCCAAACTTCACTATCAATGTATTCCAGATAATGTTCCATCTCCATTGCCCATATGTCGTATTCTTCTCTCTTCAGAATGGGAAGTTTTATGTTAGAGATGGTTGTGGTTGAAGGGATTGTTTGTTGTGTTTTATTGGTGCTTGTTTTAGGTTTTTCTTCATTATGAATTGACTTGTCATCATCACTGTCATGGTTGGATAAACCATCATGCTTGAGTTGGTCAAATTCAGCCATTGAGTAGGGATTGTTTGAGTGAATATTGGTTAGTGGTGTTTGTATTCTTCGAACTCAGAGTCTCTCTAATGGCTCTGATACCACTTGTTTGTCCACGGTTTATGGATCTCTAAGTAGCCTTAATAACTTAGTATATGACTTGAATAAATTCAAATCAATCTAGGTGAGAAACTCTAACACAATTGTTAATGTTAATGCGGAATCTTAACACAAACAATGAAGAACACAATGAATATAACTAACTTCGTATATTGCTATTTTTCTATTAAATCGCATAACTAACTCACGTACATATGAATACCTTTAGGGTTCCTTTTATACGCCAAGGAAACCCTAGATTACAAACGTGTGAAAGGATATTCGTATCTTTACTAAAGATAACTATATTCTTACGTATCCTTTCCTAACTTATAGCTAACAACCTTTTCACTTATTTACATAACCAGACTTAACTAATACAAGTCAAACAGACTTAACTAACTATTATAGTCTACCAGACTTAATAGTTAGTTAAGTCTGTTTGACTTATATTAGTTAAGTCTGGTTATGTAAATAAGTGAAAAGGTTGTTAGCTATAAGTTAGGAAAGGATACGTAAGAATATAGTTATCTTTAGTAAAGATACGAATATCCTTTCACACGTTTGTAAACTAGGGTTTCCTTGGTGTATAAAAGGAACCCTAAAGGTATTCATATGTACGTGAGTTAGTTGTGCGATTTAATAGAAAAATAGCAATATACGAAGTTAGTTATATTCATTGTGTTCTTCATTGTTTGTGTTAAGATTCCGCATTAACATTAACAACTGTGTTAGAGTTTCTCACCTAGATTGATTTGAATTTATTCAAGTCATCTACTAAGTTATTAAGGCTACTTAGAGATCCATAAACCGTGGACCAACAGATAGAGAGACATTTGTCAGATCTTAGTGTCCCTGATGTTTGCTCAAGTACCTTACTTACTGAGACTGCATCAGTAGAGTAAAATGCTTCTTCAGTTGGTCTTTGCCAACTCTTCAAAGAATGTTGTCTGAGCTACATCCCTTTATCAGGGAGAGACATTCTCACTGATCATCAGTGAGTTAGATGATCACTGATATTCTGTCAGTGAGTGTCTCGGCTATTTTATGTTCAAATCTTTGTCAGGGACATTTGGGTCAATTGTTGACCCAACAATCTCCCCCTATTTGAACATAAATATGGCCCGGGTTTTATCAGGGATAAGTGAGCATAACGGCTTCTTCTTATCCTCTAATTTACAACAAGGTATAAAGTACGGCTATTGTTTTTTTGATTCTATGAGATACTTCTTGTTGGATATTATCAGTGATAAGTTAGCATAACGACTTCTTCTTATACACTGATTTACAAGCATGATCTGAAGAAAACAATGTCGCTATAGGCTCTTGTCTTCGACACCTTTTTTTGTAGATGAAGTTTTAGGCTATTTTCTTCATCTTTAGTCACCATCTTTATTCTTGGTTCGATCTTCACTTAGTTTGATGATTACCTCCTGAACATTTACGTTCAGGGTCTCCTGAGCTTTATTGCTCAGGGTCTCCTGAGTATTCTCTCAGGGTCTCATATCTTTAGGGTCTTGCTTAGGTTTCTCTTTGTTTCAGTTCTAGCAATAACTTGCTAATCATAGATATCCTAAGCTATTATCAGTTTGTAAGTGAGCAAAGAGGCTTCTTCTTACAAACTGATTTACAGTAAAGAAGAATATACATATCATTCAGTAAAAACGAATTATTTGTTGTCTTTGAACCATTTCTTCTTTTGTGTGCTCAGGGTCATGTTCTTTGATTCTTATTCTGCTCAAGTCTTTATAACAATTATTTTGTGTGAACTCAGTTCCTGATGATTTGTGCATCAGGTTCACACATCTTCAGTTATGACTATCGCAGATTCTCATAAATGCTTTCTCCACCTCAACGGCTGCAACTTCAGTGAAAGATTTTGGAGTTCGTGCATTTATGGTTATGGTTCAGGCTAAAGGAACTCAGTTCCTTTGTTGAATGTCTATCAGTTAGAATAATAGACACTGAGACCTTTCAAGGAGTCATTATCATCCTGAAAGGTCCTCAGGGAGTGACTTACTGATACTGTGAACAAGCTGTCAGTGAGTCATGCTACCTGGAAGTTTAGATTCTTTTATGCATAGTTTACATGAAAGAAGAGATTAGTTCACATTAATCTCTCCATGACTAGAATTTACAAGTTATCTAAACTTAATCAGTAGTAAGTGAGCAAAGGCTTCTTCTTACATACTGATTATTACATCAAAGAATTACAATATTTATCATACCTAATTCTATTGATGCTGATGAAGTACAAGTACACTCTGTAGCTTGACTCTATTCTCTTCAGTTTTGCAACCTTTTCAGTCTGTAGTCCAGCGTCTTCGTACTTCAGTGCTCTATGAACCAGCAACCACTCTGGCCAGAGACTTGTAGACCCATCAGGTAGTAAGTGAATACCACCTATTTTAGTCTTTCTGGTCCCTGAACATCGAACAACCCTAATCAACAAGCTGGTCTTGCCTCAGTGGTTGATCTTGGTTGCTCAGATGGGGGACTGTTATATTTAATGGCTGGTCTGATAGACGGGTAGAGTTAAGTAGCTTTTTCGTCGCAAATCAGCCATATTTTAACCTAGCTGGCAACCATGTCCTTTGTGCTTTCGGGCTGGGCAACAACAAGGATGAGAAATCAGGGATTTTCATCCTTTGTCGCTTGACGTCGTTAGATGATGTTTCTTGAAGATCAGGGATTAGAGCAATCCCTGATGTATGATTTGTATCTATCCCTAACGACGTATCCTCTTCCCTATTCTGTTCCCCTTTAATAGCCTTTGACGATCCACCATTTTTCGCACCAATTATGGTTGTTACTGAGATTAACCATATTACATCCTAGCATGTTTCCACTGTCATAACTTGCATGGAACTAAGTTCCCTTCAAGTTTCCACCAGTATCTTAGGCACTGGTGGTACTGAGGTAGAATGGATGAAATGATGTTGGATAGGCAGTTTGAGCATTACCTCGCACCAGAAAGATTTAATGTAACTTTCTTGTTTGAGGAGACACTCGAGGATGTTATGGAGGGGATTTTGTTGTTAGGGTTTTTGTAGAGGATGGTGGTTGAATGTTATTAGCCGTCATTTAAGAATGGCTAATATGTTATTAGTAGTCATTTAAGAACGGATCTAGATTATAAGAATGATCCACCCGCTCTGATACCACTTGTTGGTCCGGTTTAACTTGAGCAACTCATGAATTAATGAAATAACCACAAAAACGTGCCTTTTGGACATGGAAAGTATAACGAGTTTATGATTCATGATAAGCGAAATTACAAGGTTACTCAAGAACCCACTTAGACACACTAATGACTTGGTTGGCTTTTCAATGAGGATAGTTGCAGACGGCTATCCCCGGTGAGAGATAAATTAAGAGACACTTAAAAGCAAGCTAGGCTTGGGTTTTAAGTGTGTTGAGGATTCTAACACTCTAACTATGTTATGGAATTCTCACTTCTTATTCTCGTTGAATGCGCACATTCTGCTTTGGTTGGAACTGGTTTATATAGCGGTGAGATTACTATTGCTTCACATGGGAATAGTGATCTTGCCAACTGTTCGTAAATAGGCACGTGCCTAGACATCTAGCCTTGATATCCTTTTGGTTTACCGGAGTTGACAGCACCAGGTTCCCATGAGCGTTTTTTGTGTCTTGGGAAGTAACAAAGTTTATCTTCCCAAGAGTTTTCCCGTTTAAACTCTATAGTCTTCACCTAACCTTCTTGGTCTTTTATCAGAGAGTTGAGAGATCATCAAGGTATTCCTGGCCTTGATGATCCCCTTGTTCCTGAGCTAGAGTTCTTTTGTACATACTGGCTGATGAGAACTTAAGTAAGTTTGCAAGATCTCTTTGTCAATATCTGGGACATGAACTACTGTTGTTGATGTTCATTGAGTTTGTCTTCTTTTAATCAGTTTCTCCTAGATTCTTGATGTCTCTGATCTTGAGCCTTGTTCAGGGAGTCATGTTGATCAGTCATAACTTCTTGATCAGTTAGATTGAAGGTTGGTGAGGTGGTCATTGTCAATGAGAGAAAGGCCATCAGGGATAGAGAGACATTTGTCGAATCTCAGTGTCCCTGATGTTTGCTTAAGTACCTTACTTACTGAGACTGCGTCAGTAGAGTAAAATGCTTCTCCATTTGGTTTTTTCCAACTCTTCGAAGAATGTTGTCTGAGCTACATCCCTTTATCATGGAGAGACATTCTCACTGATCATCAGTGAGTTAGATGATCACTGATATTCTGTCAGTGAGTGTTTGGGCTAATTTATATTCAAATCTTTGTCAGGGACATTTGGGTCAATTGTTTACCCAACAGTAATATAAGCAACAAAGCGCTAAAACCAAGCCCGAGGGGCCTACTAAGACCATAAAGAGACCTCTGCAATAAACAAACATAATCAGGATGTGCAGAATCTTGAAACCCAGACGGCATATTCATATAAACTGTCTCAGCTAAATCACCATGTAGAAAGGCATTCTTGACTGCTGATGAGCCGGCCAATGTCGAGAAATAGCCAAACTAAGAACTGTCCTAATAGTACCTGGTTTAACAACTGGGCTAAAAGTCTCATCAACATCAACACCCTCTATCTGACGCAACAAGACGAGCCTTGTAGCGACTAAGGGTACCATCGGCTAAAAACTTCTGGCAAAATAACCACATACAACGAACAATATTGGCATCCGCGGGTCGAGGCACAAGAATCCAAGTGTTATTTTTAATAAGAGCATTATATTCATCACACATAGCATTTTGACAATTAGAATCATTAATCGCATCGTTATAAGATTTAGGTAAAGGAGAGATAGAAGACACATGAAGACTTAGACGCTGAGTGGGATGATTAGACCTTACACGAAAGCATGTGACCATGAGGTGGGTGAAACGAAACTGGGTTCAGGTTAACAGGTTGACTGGATTGATTTTGGGAAACGGAAGCGGGCTGTGGTAGCATTGGACCGGTATTACTGGATGGAATTGGGCCGATATTGTTTTGGTGTTGTTGAGTTGGTGAAGTTTGGCCGGGAGCAGTGGAAGGCTCAATATGAATGGGCTCATTTTGTGTAGCAGTTGGTGTGATATTTGTAGGAGCATATTGGCTATGATTTTTAACATTTGGTGGAGTAGGATGAGTTGTGGGTGACGACCTTATGATATTAGAAATGACATTAGACGAGTCATCCAAAAAATTATATGAGGGACTGACGGTGGGTGTCATTGAGCCAAAAGGATAACCATCTCATCAAATGTAACATGTCGGGAAATGATAATTTTATTTGTGTTAAGGTCAAGGCAACGATAACCACGATGATTGGTGGCATGGTCCAAAAAGATAGAATGTGTAGCCCGGGTTTCAAGTTTGTGATTGGTATCAAGGTGAGGATAACAAAGACACCCAAAAGTTCGTAAAACACTATAGTCGGGTGTGGTTCCAAAAAGTTGGGTAAAAGGGTTTTCATTGTCTATGGCGCACGAGGGTAAACTATTTAGTAAATAAATGGCCATATAAAGAGCTTCAGTCAAATAATTAGGAGGTAGATAAGCTTGAAATAATAATGTGTTCTAATTGACACTATTGAACAACCTAGTTGATTTTGAATTTTCTTACTTAAGATTTCAAATTGTTCAAAATCTTCATTTTTAGTTCTCAAAAATTTTGTCGAAGTATATCTAGAGTAATCATCAACTATTACTAAAGTGTATAAATTGCCTCCGTAACTTTTAACGGCGGAAGGACCGAATAAATCAATGTGTAATAATTCTACACATCTAGTGGTGGAAACCATGTTTTAGCCTTATGGCTAGCATGAGCTTGTTTACCGATTTACAAGCGTCATTAGTCTAGGTAAGTTTCTAACTAGCTCTTTAGAAGACAATGATTGAGTAAGTCTCATGTTAGCATGTCCTAGTCTTCTATGCCATAAGGTTGAATTATCATCCATAGCGGCTAGACATAATTTATCTTTTGATTCATTTCCTAGTTTCATGACATATAAATGATCTTTTCTAATTCCCTTTCCTATTGTTATACCATCTTAAATAATTTCACTACCGTGTTTAGCGAAGATGACTTGGCAATTCTTATCTCAAATTTGTCCTATACTAAGTAGGTTAAATCCTAGATTATCTACGTGTTCGGCATTTGTAATAGTAAGTGAGTTTTGAGTAACCGTACCTTTGCCGATCACTTTAACTTTTAAATTACTAGCAAATTTTACATTACCTCCGTCATATGCTTGGTAGGTTGAGAATAGGCTTCGATTTCCTGCCATGTGTTTAGTGCAACCACTATCTTTTATCCATTCATTTTCCTCCAACCGACCTTCAAGTATATCTATTGTAACATATATAAGTTCAAATGTTTGGTCCCCAATATCTCATGGGTCCATAAGAGTTAGTATCAAACATTTTATTTATTGGGTATCCATAGGAAAAGGGTGGACACATTCCCCATGGCATGAATCCTTGAGGTGGAAAGTTGTTGTTCCAACCCATTGAGTGAGAATTTGGTTCGTCTCTATATTTATTTCTAGGTCGTTGATAATTACTTCTTAGTGGTTCGGGTGTCTTTGATCTAGATTGAGTAGTATGAGGTCTTTGAGGTTGAGGTGTTTTTATCTATATTGAAGAGAGTAAGATCATTGAGTTTGAGGTGTCTTTGATCTAGGTTGAGAGTTTATCATTTTAGGTTTCGGTGTCTTGGATCTATATTCGATTTTGTTAAATCCTATTCCGCTTCTTATAGATGGTTTATAAAATAGTTTCACTTCATTCTCAATGGCAACGGTTTTGTATTGTCTCAGGTATACACGGCTCCACGGCTCCCTTTACGATGGGAACCGTGGATCCGTTGGTTACTCACATAGTTTGTTATACTCACTTTGTAAGGTATCATCATCAATAGAGGAATTATCATCACTATAATAAGAGGAGTTAGAATGTACCTCGTTTGATGTTTGAGCCATGGGACACTTTGCATCTTTAGTGTTTTCTTCATCGTCTTCATCACTATCACTCCAAGATCCTCCTACGAATGCCTTTTGGTCTTTGTTTCTTGAGGTTTTTGGACATTTACCAATGAGATGGTTTGTGTCGCCACATCTAAAGCACTTTCGTTCATTCTTACCTTTCTTGTCATCCCGACCTTTTTGGTGTGACTTCTTTTCTTCCCTTGATTGTCTAACATATATTCCTCTTCTCTTGAAAAACTTTTTGAAGTCCCTAACCGCCATTGCATATTCTACTTCCTCACTATTCGATGATGACTCATCGTCACTAAACTCCTTTTTAGATTTTAAAGCCAGAGACTTTACTTTCTCATTCTTGCTTTTGATTATTTTGACATCTTTTTCCATTATTACCTCGTATACCTTGAGGTTACGCGCCAATAAGTTCTTCTAGTGATAGTGATAACAAGTTCTTTGATTCTTCTATTACGGTAACCTTTGGTCTCCACTTTGGATGAAGAGCCCTAAGAAATTTTCTCACAAAGTTTTTGCTAGAAAAACTTTGATCAAGCGATTTTAAACTAGTAATAATAGTGTTAAACTTAGCAAAATCACTATTGATAGATTCATCTTCAAGAATAGTAAATTATTCATATTGTTGGACAAAAAGATCAATCTTATTATCCTTGACTTGGCTAATACCATGATGGGTGACTAATAAAGAGTTCCAAATTTCTTTGGCCGTTTCGCACATAAAAATTCTTTTGTAAAAGGATTTAACTTGTCTTGTTGCAAAGGCCACATTAGATGAATCAATGAAATGGCAAAGAAGGCTTGGTCATATTAATTTCAAAACCATTAATAAGATTGTCAAAAATGGTTTGGTAAGAGGTTTACCTCAGAAACGATTTGAAAATGATCAAACATGCATTGCTTGTCTAAAAGGCAAACAACACAAAGCCACTTGTAAGCCCAAGATTTTTAACTCTATCAATCAATCATTGTTTATGCTTCATATGGACTTATTTGGACCTGTTTCAGTAAGTAGTATAATGCATAAGAGATATTGTCTTGTTATAACTGATGACTATAGTAGATTTACATGGGTTTTCTTTTTAGCTTCTAAGGATGAAACATCATACACCCTTAAGACTTTCATAACAGAAATAGAAAATCTAGTAAGCAAGAAAGTAAAGGTCATTAGATGTGATAATGGGACAGAATTCAAAATAGAGTTATGGATGATTTCTGCAAAGAAAAAGGTATTAGGAGAGAATATAGTGTTGCTAGAACTCCACAACAGAATGGAGTAGCTGAAAGAAAGAATAGAACACTAATTGAAGCTGCTAGAACAATGTTAGCTGATTCTAAGCTACCTATAATCTTTTGGGCAGAGGCAGTCAACACTGCTTGCTATGTCCAAAATAGAGTTTTAGTTGTGCAGCCTCACAATAAGACATCATATGAACTTTTTAATGGTAGAACTCCTGCAATAGGATTTCTTAGACCTTTTGGATGTCATGTGACAATTCTCAATACCTTAGACCATCTAGGAAAATTTGATGGCAAAGCAGATGAAGGTTTCTTAGTTGGATATTCTCTTGTTAGCAAAGCTTTTAGAGTTTACAACTTAAGAACTGAGAAAGTTCAAGAAGAACTACATGTGGAATTTCTGGAAAACAAATCCAATGTAGTAGGTCAAGGACCAAAATGGCTATTTGATCTTGAATATCTAACCAATTCTATTAATTATATACCTGTTGTTGCAGAAACTAACGAATTTTCAGGTTCACAAGCAACAAATGAGGTAGAGTTAGGAAAAGATCAAAATGATGTCACAATGCCAATATGGTCAAGTTCAAATGTGGAATCAACTTCAACAACTGATGAATCTTCTTCTGGCAAAGCTAAAGAAGGTGTTGAAGATGAAAACAAAGAAGGAGGCACAGAGGAACAACACAATGTTTCTGCTGATGAAACTGCTGCTGAGACAGAGCACTCTGCTGCTAGGCTTAATCTCCCTGCTGCTAGGCAAAGTGACTCTGCTGCTGGACCTTCCAACATATATACAGCAGATTTCCAAGAACAAGAGGTGGATTTGAGTAATCTTCCATCATCTTATCAAGTTCCTTCTACTCCACAGACAAGAATTCACAAAGTCTACTCCCTAGAAAATGTGATAGGAGATGTACAATCTGGTGTGAAGACAAGGAGACAACTGGTCTCTTCAGACCAACAAGGGATTCTTGATGCCCTTTATGCTTCAAAACAACATGAGCTTACAAACTCTTGCTTGTTTGTATGTTTTCTCTCACAGGATGAACCAAAGAATATTCATATAGCCTTGGATAATGAAAGCTGGGTAGAGGCCATGCAAGATGAGCTTCTTCAGTTCAAGATTAAAAAGGTTTGAGTGCTAGTTGATTTACCTAGGAATGCAAAGGTAATTGGCACTAGATGGGTTTTTAAGAATAAAAGGGATGAAAGGGGCATAGTGATTAAGAATAAGGCTAGATTAGTAGCACAAGGGTACACACAAGAAGAAGGGATAGACTATGATGAGGTTTATGCTCCAGTAGCAAGGATTGAGGCAATTAGGCTTTTCTTAGCTTATGATTCATTTTTAGGCTTCACAATCTACCAAATGGATGTCAAAAGTGCATTTTTATATGGTAAAATTGAAGAAGAGGTGTATGTTACACAACCTCCTGGCTTCATTGACCCTGACCATCCAAACAAAGTGTACAGAGTAGTGAAAGCTCTATATGGCCTTCATCAGGCACTAAGAGCTTGGTATGCAACACTAGCTTCCTACTTATTAGAGAATAGATTTCAAAGAGGAAAGATTGATCAGACACTTTTTATCAAGAAACAGCAGAAGGATCTTTTGCTAGTTCAGGTGTATGTGGATGACATTATCTTTGGATCTACAAGGAAGGAAATGTGTTTAGAATTTGAGAAGCTTATGAAAGATAAGTTTCAGATGAGTTCCATGGGGGAACTTACATTCTTTTTGGGTCTGCAAGTTAAGCAATCATCTGAAGGCATATTTATCTCACAAGACAAGTATGTAGCAGAAATTCTTAGAAAGTTCAAATTTGCTGATTCAAAAATAGCAAGCACACCAATGGATGCTGAGAAGCACCTTCTGAAAGATGAAGATGGAGAAAGTGTAGATGTACACACTTACAGATATATGATAGGCTCTTTGATGTACCTTACATCATCTAGACCTGACATCATGTTCTCTGTTTGTGTTTGTGCAAGATTTCAAGTAACTCCAAAGGTTTCTCATTTAACTGCAGTCAAGAGAATTTTTAGATATCTCAAAGGTCAACCAAAGTTGGGTATATGGTATTCTAGAGAATCTCCTTTTGACTTGGTAGCATATTCGGATAGTGATTATGCTGGTGCTAGCTTGGACAGAAAGTCAACAACTAGAGGATGTCAATTCCTTGGGTGTAGACTTGTCTCATGGCAGTGTAAGAAACAAACAAGTGTGGCCAATTCAACAACTGAAGCTGAATATATAGCTGCTGCAAGTTGCTCTAGTCAAGTTCTATGGCTTCAAAACCAACTCCTTGATTATGGGTACAATTTCTTAAACACTGTTATTTATATTGATAATAGTAGTACAATTTGTATTATTAAAAATCCAGTGCATCATTCTAAAACAAAACACATTGAAATTAGACATCACTTTATAAGAGACTGCAATGAGAAAAGGTTAATTCAAGTTCTTAAAATTGCTTCAGAACAGAACTTTGCAGATCTGCTAACAAAAGCTTTTGATGTTTCAAGGTTTCAGTACTTGGTAGCAAGTATTGGAATGCTTAATCTTTGAATTTTCAAACTGATGTGTTTTTGTAAATAATTTTTTGTTGCTGCTGATAGCTTTACTGGATTCTGCTGCTATTACAATAGTTTTAATAAGTTTGTGTTATTCATTTAGTTAGGTCTATGTTTATTCTAATGCAAAACAAGTACCTTGTACATTGTTTCTTTTGGTTTTAGACTAACTATTTCAGGTATGAATCATTGAACACAAAGGATATTTCAAGTGAAATGGGAGCTGTAGAAATGCTTATCCAGCTGCTAACATAATAGGTTTATGATGGATTGAGTTTGGGATTTTGAAACTCCTTAGAACTTATTTCTTGAAATCTAGTTATGATTTTTCACATTGAATTGATGACTTAGTTGATCAGATAGTAACTGATGCAACTCACTTTCTATCATTTTATACTTTCAAGTATAATGTGTAAGTCTAAGGACATCTGATAGAAAGAACAGCGAGCAAAAGTGAATCTAACACTTGTGTTAGAGGTAACAAATGCCACGAGCTGGAAACCCTGTCAGGAAAGCTCTTTGAATGAGTTTATCTGCACACAGGCAGTTATTTATAACTGAAAAACATTGGTTCTCACACAACCAGAGGTTACTTTAAACCGAACTTTTTGATTAAGTGTCTGTTATACACTTGATTCTTTCAAAATGGTTGAGGCAGTATGATTTTCTATCATAAAATCATATGCATACTACTAAAAGTCACAACTTTTCCTCAAAAAGGTTTTTGGAATAAAATGGCTCAGAAACCATCAAATGATGGATTATGTGCTATTGTCCACTGATTCACCTCTCATAGGAGTTAACACACCTAGAAGTGATGAGGGCAGAAATTTAAACTCTTAAGGAATTGATGGCTTCATGTACAACATTGTCTGATAACAAGTTCACATTGATAGATCAGTTGATGGTACACAGTGAGAAAATCTTTCAAACAAGGGGAGGAAACAAATGTTATTTGTATCTCAAGGGAGGTAACAATCTCAGGGGAGGAAATAATAGCCCAGAAAAGGAAGATAATCCAATGAAAGGAAGGAGAAGACAAGAGCATACAAGATGATGACATAGAGGTTGAAAATGACAAGAACGAACATATATTCAGAAGGGATGAAGCATTCCAAAAGGAGAAAGTTCTATCTAGGTCAATCAAAGTTGAATTTCAATTCTATATCACTTGCAAAGACATGCTGTTAGATGATTTCACTTGTTGAAACAAGTATCAAAGGTACACAGCATCATTGCCTCTTATAATTCCTCCATCCGAAAAAATTGCACCATCTTTTAGTCCAAGTTTGGAGCAATGTTTCAATGTTTTGAAGATGTTAAAGTCAAAGAAGAACAAAGCAGATGAGTTCAGAATAGAAGAATAATTCAGATCAAATTTCTAACCATGAAGTGTTTGAAAGATCTTCACAAGTCCTCATTTAATTCAGAAAAACATGTTTGAATGAATTCACATGTTTAGGGGAGGATTGTTGGTAATTAAATATTCTAATGTTTAAGTATCGGGAAAATGTCTAAGTATGTTGCTGCTGATAGTGCTTTTCATTGCTGCTGCTGTTTCTGCTGAAGTACATTCGTTCCTGCTGATAGTATTAACTCATTTCTGCTGATAGAGTTAAAACTCTGCTGCTAGTTCAAAAGACTCTGCTGCTGGATGATGAGTCATTCTGCTGATACAAGGATAAGAACAAAGAAGATATTATTGGTCATATTAGTCAAACATATTTCTTAGATAAATATCTTTGTTGTGTCATACTTAAGTGTTCAATTTGTATACTTCTTTAGTATGCTAGTTATCTAGTGACTCTTATAAGCTATAGGAAGATAGCTTGACAAAACTTTAACATATTATTGTAAAAGATCTCTTGGACTATAAAAGAGATCTTAGACTTTGATATTAGATATATAGAAAAAGTAGTTGGAAATATAATCAAGAACTCATAACTGTTAGAACATAGAATAAACAACAAACAATATATCACAAGTCTAGAACATAAGATTCAAGGTCTTTGTAACCCTAGTGATAGTGAAGATCACTCGTATTATTTCTTGAATAATATTGAATCGTTAAGTGATAAACTTTCTTTGTTCATTGTTGAGTTACTATAACACAAAACTTCCATTTCAATAACATACATAACCTTCTAAGTGTGGTTATGTAAATTCCGCGTACTTGATCACATAAACTCAATATATCATACACACAAAGAACACAAGGTTTAACCACCTTAACCGTGTGTCGCGTCCTCACAGGTGTTCTTTGCCTGACCTGGAGTTGACAACAACGGAGGCTACCCTGAAGAGTGAAGACATTCCTTACAAGGCAAAAGTGTGGGCGATTGCAGAAGAAGGAAATCTACTCAAGATGGCGAACCTGGAGCTGATGAAGACATGCAGTCTCATTTCCCTATTCATCTTGGTTGTACTAAGATGAATTGAGAGCGGAAGCAGACTGGATGATGAAGGGATTTAAAGATCGTGCCAGAGATTCACATTACTCCATCACTTTCCAAGAAGAACTGAAGGAGGTTTGATGAACCAGACGCAAGTTCCCGATTTTGTTTCATTTCCCGATTGATGGACAAACGAAGACAGATTAACCGGACTTGAAGAGATTGAATGTTTTGAATGAACGGATTTTTAAAACAGACCTTTTATGTTTGGAAGAATTGATTCGGTGAAGGCCGAAGTTATTGACGACTAATTTCCACTTTCGTTGACTCACTTAAGCTTCGTTATATAGTAACAAGATCCTCTAATGATTTAAGTTCCCGAGAAGCATTTCAGTTCCGTGTTTATTTTTCGTATGTTCGATGATGGCTTTGTTTTGGGGAATTTTGGGCGAATTGTAGAAGATCTGATGCTTGTGGACAGCGTACCTTACTTTTGATAGACAATCTAGAATTCCGATACTCTTGCGAGTAGTTTTATTTTCCCTTTTGACTATGACATTTGATCTTATTGACCTCTGAGACTGTAGAAGTACTAGGTGGATTAAGATAGGTTGTTTTGCTCACGACTCGAGATAAAATATGATCATCATGAAGGCATATTTATGTGGTGCTAGTATTATGACGCCTGATCAACGTGATAATACTTACACCATATAACGTGCCCTCATTGTGGCCATAGGATATCTTGGGGAGTACCTAAGAAGTTTAGAATGTGATCTCCGTTGGATTATCCGCGATTAGTGAGACTTTAGGTTCATTCTGCCTATGCGTATACTCTGCCCTTGTTCATTATATATCTGGATGAGTTCGGACTCTCGTTTTGCATTCTGTTGACCTCAGTTATAAATCTTGAACTCTTGTAGAGCTCTCTACTGTTGATACAGTTAATTTGATTTGAAATCTTGTCCGTATTTTCCATATGAGCTTTCGTTTTTGGAAGAACCTCCCCGGGCGTGAGAATGTTTGTAACGATCTTTTGCGATTTGCTACGACTCCGTCTAACCTTGCAACTTCAAATTTCGAGGACGAAAATTTTCTTTTAGAGGGGAAGAAGTTGTAATACCTAAAATTTCAAAACATGCAAAATGACCAAAATGCCCCTGTAACTTTAAAACTTGATTAATAAGTACATAAAACACCAAATAAATCCCAAACCTCTGGAAATTAACCACATATGAAGTAAGGTAATTTTTGTGGCAACATCTTAATATTTTTACATTGTACAAAAATATATATATATAACACATACAAATGTTGTATGGGCCGAAAATATTTTTTTTTTACTTTGTATATTATATCACACGTTCATGTGTTGGTGACGACCGAATTACATTAATTATTTGTGACACGCATCTTATTCATATTATGGTAACTTCGATTTGGATAATCACCCCTAATTACTACCAAATCATCCTCATTTGACTCGGCACCAATCACCATTTAATCCTCCCATACATTTTGGCAATTACCTCCATAATATCTCCTAAATTCATGCATCCCATGCTTGATAAACATATCACACCAACATATCTTTTGCGCTACTCTTCACACGTTTGTTTGAGATAAGATCGAATGGTGTATCTATCATATTAGAATATACGTATCACACATATTACTCTATTTCCTAAATTATGAAACGCGACATTCCTTTTTGACATTCAACTCCACACGTTATTTTTTATGAGTCATTTGACATTTGCATAACATCTACTTATTCCCTTTTTTTTTCTAAGCCAAAACAAAAGAAACTTAGCTGCAAGAATATGCGAGGGTGAATGTTAAATTCGTTAAGGGTTTGTGTTCATGTAAAGTTGTTGAATCGATTCGTTGTTGGGGTTCAAGCCTAGTAGCAGATTCTTGGTGTTCGCGTGTGAGTGATTCAAGTGCGGTTGTTCGTTTCTTTCTTTCGATCCTTCCTATTTCCAAACTAAGGTACCAACCAACAATCGTCTTTGTCATACATATAATACGCCTATGCACGATTTAATACAAAGCATTAATATGAAACCTCAATCTAAAACATGTTTCGCTGCTACATATCGTCAAATATATTAACTGTTGTCATTCGTTTATGGATTTAAAAAGAGTATGATACGTAAAGAGTTCGTAACATATTGTCGAGTCATATTGTCGAGTCTTGGGTTCTATTCTTTTTGATCGCCTTGAGTCAGCCTAAGTATTTTTGGAACGATCACCTTAATGAGACTTGTTTAAAACATTAACCATACGATAGATTAATTCTACTTTCGAAATGTATAGCCTGAATCTTTTCTTCTTCAAGTTTTTGAGTAGTGCTTAATCACTAAATAGCTAGGACTTTTATTGACTTTTATATTGAGCATTTTAAACTGATGTGTGACAAAACCACGTAATTGATATATGTCAGTACTAATGCATGATATTAGAATGTGGATTAAACAATGAGGTGTATAATATTTACCCTAATAGACATTTAATGAGAGTTGACAAGGTTGAATCGGAACTTAAGGTCGAAGTTTTATGATTTTACGCGCATTGCGGCGGCGGGTACCCTGAAATAAATTTTTTCGGTGAATCATGTATTTTATTTTATTATGTTCTTTTTGACAATAAATTTACGGATACCAAGAATTTCGTTTAGCTCGTGCCCGTTCGGGCTAGAGCCCATTTGGCCCGTTGCTCGTTCGGGTTTGAATATTTGTATAATGTGCTTTATTATTTGTATTAGTGACATTTAATGCAGGAATTTTGTTTAAGTTGGTTGTACAATATGCTTGATAATTTGTATTTCTTATATAAAGGGTGTTTTAATAATTGCATTAATTGTATTTATTGACCCGTTAATTAATTGTATTTAATGTACATAATGATTTATTTATTGTATTTAATGTTAGTATTTCTATTTTAATTAGTTGTACTTTGAGCTTAAGAACTTGTAAATGTTAGAAAATGTGTTTTAATTACTTGTACTTTTAGCTTTATAACTTGGATTACTTAATTTTAAGAGTTTCCATTATTAGTAGGCCTTAATGCTTTATAATATAATAAGATAATTTGAATTACCATTTAATACTAAAATTGAGAAAAAAAAAAAAAAAAAAAAAAAAAAAAAAAAAAAAGCACTCGGTTTATAAAATATAAATGCTATTTTATGGTATTAATGGGCTGTTACAACTTATTTAATTTTCATAATGTAATGTAACTTCTATTTTATGTGTATGTATTGATTTCATAGCAAAAGTAAGATAATTCTTTCCATTATAAGCAACTGTTGAATCTGAATTTTTTAAGCCTTCCTTTTTCGAAAAGTCCCAAATGCATTATAAAGTATAGCAGGGTACCCGCGCGTTGCAGCGACGGGTATCCTGAAGTTTATTATGTTCTTTTTGACAATAAATTTACGGATATCAATAATTTCGTTTAGCCCGTGACCGTTCGGGCTCGAGCCCGTTTGGCCGCACCCGTTCGGGCTCAAGCCCATTTGGCCCGTTGCCCGTTCGGGCTTGAATATTTGTATAATGTGCTTTATTATTTGTATTAGTTACATTTAATGTAGGAATTATGTTTAATTTGGTTGTACTATATGCTTGATAATTTGTATTTCTTATGTAAGGGGTGTTTTAATAACTGTATTAATTGTATTTATTGACCAGTTAATTAATTGACTACAATAAATAGCATTAAAGTTTTTTTTTTTTTTTTTCTTTTTTTTAATATGTGCATTAAAGTGGTGTACACTATGCTTCTTGTATTGTAAGTCTAAAAATTATGTGCATTAAAGTGGTGTACACTATGCTTCTTTTCTTGTAAGTATTAAAAGATTACAAGCATTGAAAGCTATACTTGTAACAACTCATACTTTTTAAAGACACTTAAATTTCTAGGCTTTTAATTATATGTGTATGCATCTTTCCTATTAAAGAAATGTTTTTGGTCTTAAACATTTTAAGACTTCTAAATATAGATGTCCTAAATACATTATAAGGTAGTATAGATGTGCATGGTTATCGGGACCATTCTGTCTCGTTTGGGTGTGTATTTTGTGTCGAACAACAAGAGTTTTTTTATGGAGTTGTGTCGTGTATATACATAAATGTGAGTCGTGTGGGTATACATGTGAATAATTATAGTTTTGGTCGTCGCGGTCTAAACTAATGTCGAGAGTACGTTTAAATAAATTATGAAACGATGGAGTCCTAAATTTTCATTTTGATAAATTTACAGTATGAAACCCAAAGTTAATTATTTGACATTTTTAAATATTAAATTTTGATAATTTACATTTATGACCCTAAACTTTATTAATTTGACATAATTAACCCTAAACTAATATATTGGTCATTCTAACCCTTAAATATTATTTAATTATCAATTATAACCTTAAAGTATTAAATTACTATTCCGGGAAAGTTTCTAAAAATAGCGAGAAATCTAAATTATGATCTGATTAAAGCGAGCCTATAAGTAATGTGTGATTATTAATTGTTAGGTTCGGTGAAGAAGGAGTGATCTTTCATTCCTCCGTGACCCATCCTTTATCCGTTGTCTTTCTGAATAAGGTACAGATATTTTACCCTTTCTCAGTAAGGGTGTCCTTCTCATGTCTTTTGATCTTGTTTCACTATAGGATTCCCTGAGCCATTGTTATGTTCCCTTATACTTGATTCGTTCTTCATGTTTCATTTGCATCTTTTATTGGTTTGATTATGATCTGAGCCTTTTAATTGGGGCTTTCTTATTGAATCTTTGCCCTTGCTATGCTTTCCTTGATTCGTGAACCTTGCTATGATTTCCTTTGATACTTGATATCACCTGTGTACCACCTTGTATTATAAATATTTAAAACCCTTGAATACCTTGAAGGTTCATAGGATTTTATAACGGGATGTAAAAACTTTTCTTAATTACATATGAAAATGTTTTAAAAATTTCTTTTAAAGACTTTCTTTATGAAGATTGTTTTAAGGATCACTTTTATGAAAGTCATTTTTAAAGGATTACTTTTTGAAACTATGATACGAACTTTTAATATAAACCTTTAAATTTGAACCGTTGTTATGAACCTTTGAAAAATTGATATGAACCTTTTGATATTGACCTTCCTGATATTGGACCTTCTGATATTGAACCCTATGATATGAACCTTCTGACTTGAACCGTTGTCTTAACCCTTGCATTGTTCTCCTGTCTTGAACCCTGATATGAAACTTGATCTGGATACTTGATACTTGATACCGATACCTGATACTGGATACTTGATACTTGATACTTGACCTTGACCCACAGTTTGAGACTACGAGCCACCCACTAGGCATGAGGGTTTCATGTCCCTGTCATTGATGCACCGATGACTTGACTCTAGGGCAGGAGAGTGATGTCCTGTCCCGTCCCTGACTTGATTTGATTGGCGTGTGAGGTAGACTTTGGCCACCTGGGGCGTATGGATGCATCCTAGACTTGTTTCTGTTTCTGTACATGATATATTACTTATTAAACTTGGTGACTGATGGTGTGTGCGATACACATCTTTCACATCCTGGGAGCCCGCGACTCCAACCCTGAGAGGTATCCCCTCACCCTGTACTTGGTATGCTGAGGTCTCCCCTCCATACACCCTGATATTTGATTTGATTTGATTTGGGCTCGTAGTGGATTCCTGTTACTGTTACCCTATAACCTGATATTTGACTTGACTAGACTTGACTTGATTGTACTTGGGCTTGCGGTGGGTTACGGTTTCTTTTGTTCTTATCTATTGTAACTATTTCTTACCTCTTGATATACCTGCATAACCTTTTATATTTTCCTTCCTAACTCTTGTTATATCTTGTATCGTTTCTCTTACTTCACTATTCCTTTATTACTGCTTTGTTATCGTTATATCTGTTCACTGAGCTCTCGTAGCTCAGCCGCATTTCCTTTCCTGCGGCAGGTTTTAGTTTGGAAGCTGGGTATGAGTGGAGAGTACCTTGGACTTAGAAGACCGTACTAGCTAAATTGGATTAGAGATGACTAGAAGAGTTTTATTCAGACTTAGTAATTTATTGTATATCACATTTGTAACCTTGTAGTTTCAGATTTTCCATTGTAACCATTGAAATTCAATTGTATTAATTATGTCATATTCTTGTGTTCACTTTGATATGTCACCATAACGTAATACTTCTACCCTTATCGGGTTGGGGTGTTACAGTATTCAACCCATACATAAACTACAAACACTAAAAGAATTCCACTAAGGTTGTGCGGGAAGCTCGGTGGAGTTTCAACAGCTTCCTAGCCAACTCCCAATTCATCCTCACATTTTCAGACTCATCATTACTCAAATTGCTGAGCTTGATATAAACCATCTTCAGCAAGTGGGAACACGCAAGTATGAGCTTTATTATTGTTAATTCATTCTCTGATCTAGGAAAAGATCGAAACACCACACTTTTCAGCTGCCCCGACCTCATTCTATTGCTACCTAAATCTAATGAATAAACTTCCAAAGGTAGATCACTTTCCAATGCAGCCTGCAAATTGAGATAGTATTGAGATGCACAACCATGGCAATTTAAGATGATGTATTTCATACATATGCATTCCACTTACCATGGTTTCTAGAGTTTGCAATTTTGGAGCTCCACAAATCATTTGAATGATGAATGATACCTTTGCATTGTTCCCAAAATCGACTCCGGATAGATTTAGAGTCTTAAGGGATACAAATGCCACAGGGACATTCATCCAGGAGCTACCTTCGGCCAACAACTACAAAAGGTTGACTTTTCGTAAGTTTTAAAGATTACATTTCATAAGTATTAGAGATTACTTTAACATTATGTAATTTGAAGTGTAAAACTCAAATTTGTCTATCCTTGCACTCCTGAAAATCCAATGTAAGGGACTCAAGATTGGGAAGAGTTCTATGCTGAAAGATATTGTATGTTGTGATTGTCATGGGATGGTTCCAAACACCGAATGACAAATACAACTTCTTAAAATTTCCAAGTTGTGCAATATCCAACAATCTCATGTCGTTTGTATCAATACGATTCATTTTAAGAGACTCAAGTAAGGGACAACGAGAAATAAACTCCCAAATTGAACCGGTTTGAAAGTCAACAGATAACAATTCTAAGCTCAATAGAGTTGGAAAGCTAATAAAAGATACCAAACTAGGAAGAGTACACCAATGAAGTTCAAGATGTTTCAACTCCATACGAGAGTACAGTTGGGTTGGCAACATAACTGGTTCACCATACCAGTTTCGAATTGTGAGCTCCTCAATTCCTTCCCGAGCCAAAAACAACAGCCAATCATGAATCTCTTCATAATTGAAGTCATCTTGTCCAAACAGCGGTTTGGGATCTACGGAGAAGACAAACCTTCTTACGGGACCTTTGAGCTGAAGTAGCAGTCTAGTAAGTTGCCTGCCATCAAACTTATTTGTCAAAAAATAAAAGAAATCCTCATCAACTATAACATCGGTGAGAATATATCGGTCCTCACCGCATCTTTTAGTGGCAAACGATTCATAATATTAGTGATCACGTTATCTGGCATGTTGCTAATATAATCCGCCATTTTAGGGATAACATTACGTCCAAAAGACATGGTATTGTTGGAATTTGATTTGGTTTTGTGAGGTCTGGAAAATGAGAGTTTGGATTTCGTTTTGGATTTGTTTTTTTATAAGGATTTGTTTAATTATGGTGGGTATAAGGGCATGGTGGGTGGGTTTATTGGTTCCCGTGAAAATTTAATATTTGTCAGAAAAGTCGCTTATCTACCCATTTAAAAGTCGCTTAAGAGACTTTTTTGTTCCTTAGCATAACTGTGGACCTCGAGGAGAACTTGGAATCAATCGACTACGACAATTTACATTTAGCATATGATCCCGAATCATCCCCTAAGTTTAATTGTTAGATACTTTGTTCATGTATTGTCACTTTATGGTTATGCAATTCAAACTGCCTAAGCTATTTATAACTGAATAAGCTAACCAATAAGCTCTATAGCTGAACAAAATTATACACTTGGAAATATAACACAAAACTTGCGTTGACCTCACCATTATAATTTAAAACCTTCTAACAATTACCAAAACAACAAATATGAAATTAAAAATAATTAGTACGCAACAGTGTTTTATAAAATAGTTAGACTACAAAACATTTTGGTGGTTGGTTAAGAAGTCGCTTTAATAAATAAATAATAAAATATCGCTTAAAAAAAGTCGCTTGAAAGTAAGTACAACTATGATTGAATTGTTTACCCTGACAAGCAATGAAGTCATCATTACATGCCACTTGCACCCTACTGTTGGATTTTAGAAAGTCGCATATCTACCCACCTAAAAGTCGCATAAGAGACTTTTTTCCGATCCTTAGCATAACTGTTGGTTGTTTCAGCTATTTTCTACCTTATTTAACTAGATATACAAAAGTTGATTTCATTAAAAATGCTTATGTTCAAGTGCTTAAAAAAGTTCAATAAAAAAGTTTTTGTTAAAAAAAAAAAAAAAAAAAAAAAAAAAAAAAAAAAAAAAAAAAAAAAAACAGGAAGTTGGGAAGCCTGGGGTGAGCAAGGCTCGAACCCCTGACCTCAACCAACCTCAACCGTCGTACACACCACACCAACACCAACTGCGCCCTTGGCACTGGTACAGAAAGTGGCTTTCGTCACACCAAAAATGTGTGATGATATGAATATAGTCACACACGTTTTTTTGGGTGTGTGTGACGAAAAGTCGCGCCACCGTAGGTAGCATATGGTCACATTGTTTAGTTTGTGGCCGTTTTCATTGAAAAAGAGTGACCAAAACCCGAATATGTGTGACAAATTAGGCACAAGTTTTGTTGGATTAATTAGTTTTGTGTGACCGTAAACACTTTATAGTCACACAAATGTTTTTTGAGAGTAACCATTGTTCGTCTTTTGGCCACATAAATATATAATATATGTGACATTTGAGATGATTTATTCAATTAAATATGTATTTTGTGTGACTATTTCCCGTCCTATGGCCACATCAATACATAATAAATGTGACGTTTGTGATGATTTAGTCACACAACGTGTGTTGTTTTTTTGGAGTTAGTCACATACAATATAAAAGACAGTGGCCAAAAGTGTGAATAAGTGTGACCATACGTTGTTTAAAGTGAAGAAATGTGTATTTTGTGTGACTATTGTTCATCCAATGGCCACTTGAATTTTATGTTTGTGTGGCCTTTTGTAATATTTAGTCACACAAAACATGTTTGTTTTGGGTATTTAGTCACATACAATTAAGCATAAAGTGGCCAAAAGTGTTAATAAGTGTGACCATATGATGTTTAAAGTGAAGAAATGTGTATTTTGTGTGACTATTGATCATCCAATGGCCACATGAATTTTTGTTTGTGTGGCCTTTTGTAATATTTAGTGACACAAAGCATGTTTGTTTTGGTTATTTAGTCACATACAATTAAGCAAACAGTGAGCAAAAGTGTTAATAAGTGTGACTATATACATCTTTTAGTCACATTTAAGAAATCAATATATATCAAAACAAATTCAAATATATATCAAAACAAATTCAAATACAATAAAATTGGAATGTATATAACTGAACCATATAAGCAGTACTAACTATATGAACCAACAGTACTAACTTACAACTAACAGTTGTAACTAATACACTAGCAGTATTAACTTCAAGCAGTCTTAATCTCTGAGCAGTCTTAACTTTTCGGATGCTTTCTCAAACGCAGTAACCATCTCTGAGCAGTCTTAACTTTCCAGATGCTTTCTCAAACTGTAACACCCCGTGCTTGCTTTGACCAAAAATTAAAATTTTTTTGCGTGGAAACGACATATCAAAACTGACCTGCTGGTACTCTTTTGACAATTGACAAAAATCTATAAACATTCAGACATTGAGACTATTTTTAAACGAAACTAAACTCAATTACCTTCGAAACGCCAGGTGGCACGACCCATGGCGCCTTACGGATTAAAATGTATGATTTTTCAAAAACCGACAAAATCTGTCCACAGTTTCACTCCGAAACCGAAATTTGAGAGTTTTGGTTCCATACCGAAATTTGGTGTACCCCATACGGAAATTTGGTGTACCCCATACCGAAATTTCACCCATTTTCACAATAAACAACCCATACTACCTTATTTCCACACCAAACTCACTCAAAGCCATTAACATCTCATACTAAATCGTTTATATAATCAAGAGTAAACTGCAAAATACATCCCTGTGGTTTACACCTATTGGTACTTTACATCCCCCGTTAGGCAAACGTTTGCCACATTACATCTCTGAGGACTAACGACGCAAATATTTTTTCGTTAAGTGCTAACGGGAGTCTAATGGAGGGTTATTTTGGTCTTTTTACCTATAAGAGGGATGTATTTTGCAGATAACTTTTCATACTTTAAGAGCGATGTATTTTGCAAATAACTTTTTTACTTTAGTTTTTTTTTAATTATTATTATTATTATTATTATTATTATTATTATTATTATTATTATTATTATTATTATTATTATTATTATTATTATTATAATTATTATTATTATTATTATTATTATTTATAAAAACATCACTTCATAGAAAAATATAGGATTTACAAGAAATTAGAGGGGAGCCGAGATATTAACTGGGCTCCCACTCCTCTAGCTATTGCAAAGCTAATCCTACTAAAAATATGAACAACAGCTCGTGATCCGACGTCTTGAGTTACTGAGAACTTTCGGATCCGTTTCAGTAGGGTCACTGCATCATTCCCAAGTTCCCCCAAGGAAGAGAATGAGAACGGAAGAAACCCATATCCAATATTGGCACACTTGCTCTCATATTTGACACGCTTGCGCTGTGCTGCTTCAATCACTGCTCGTCCTGGCACAAAGTCGACCATACCCGATTGCGTCAAAGGAGACGACCCTGTCAAATCGACACAAACATCCTGCCCACCGTCCCAAGAATAGAGCAATACATTAGCTGGGCGCAAGCTTTTGCCACTTTCTCCACAAAGGCCAATGTCAACCTCTTTGCGAGCCGAGATCCCAGACCGAGAGCAGATGTCAGCAAGAGTGTCGCGCACCACGTTGTGGCGATGCTTAATACCAATAATACCCGCACATGACACAGCATGATCCCCGTAAATGTCTCCCACAAATAACCTAGAACAAGCAGAGCACGGCATCTGGACCGAGAACAGGGGGAGACCCAGGCGGTAGCATAGAACACACCGGTATGTTCTAGCATTCATAGTCTGCCCCAACCCAGATATCGGGGCCACCCTAAGCGAATCAGAGGTGTAGTCTTCTCGTTGCGATCTCCAAAGCGCCATCTGTCGAGCGGATAGGGCAAAAGTGGATTCAGCCATTTTAGTAACACGTGTGAAATATATATCTGCCAATTTCATCATAAGTTTTGGGACAGCGATCTCATTCGGGTTACTTAAGAGGTCGAACTCCATTTTTGCGTTAAAAGTACACAGAGCGTCATCAAAGGAAGATCCATGATTTACTATGTCAGACTGTTGGAGGAGCTTAGCCTGTAAGCTAGCAGATTGGAGTCTAGACGCAAGGAAAGCATAATTCAAGACATCACCTGCAGAATATACGCCAAGCCCCCCAAACTCAAACGGCAGCGTGGCCAATCTCCACTGCCAATCCCCAAACCCAGGTCCAGAAGCAGTGACAATACGTTCCATAGAGGAACGAAGCATCTCATCAAATGAAATCTAGGCACCCTCAAAGACCCGGGGAGAACATGTGCGCATAGAGAAGTATAACTTTGAAATACCGGCACAAGCATGGAGAAGGAGCAACTCACATTGAGGATCATTAAGCTTAGCAACGGCATCCATAAGCTCAATGGTTTTAGCAACCCTTTTTATTATTATTATTATTATTATTATTATTATTATTATTATTATTATTATTATTATTATTATTATTATTATTATTATTATTATTATTATTATTTTACGCTGTCTTACGTTTTCAACCATTTTTATCTGTGCTCGTCCCTTTTTTTACATTTTTATCCGTTTTTTACGTTCTAGTCCGTTTTTCTACTTTTTCGTCTGTTTTTTTACATTTTTGTCCGTATTTTTTTACGTTTTTGTCTATTACTATACTTTTCTAACGTTTCATCCGTTTTTCTTACGTTTTTTTTCGTTTTCTTACGTTTTCGTCCGTTATTCTTACATTTTTTCCGTTTTCATACGTTTTTGTCCGTTTTATACGTTTTCGCCCGTTTTCATTCTTTTTTATACGTTTTCGTCCGTTTTTGTCCGTTTTATCCGTTTTGGTTCATTTTTCAAACGTTTTATTACGTTTTTTTCCGTTTTCGTAAGTTTTATCCATTTTTTTTCTGATTTTTTTTGTCAAAATTTTTGTCAAATTTTTTTTGACAAATTCAGACAAAAAAAAATGACAAAAATGTTGATTTTTTTTTTTTTTTAAAATTCGGACAAAAAAAATCGGAAAAAAAGGGGTAAAACGTACGAAAATTGAAAAAAACGTAAGAAAACATTTGAAAAATGAACCAAAACGGATAAAACGGACAAAAATATAAGAAAAACGGACAAAAACGGACATAACTAAAGAAAAACGGACGAAAACGTATAAAAAAGAATGAAAACGGGCGAAAATGAACAAAAACGTATGAAAACGGAAAAAATGTGTTGTTCCCGTTACACTGATAGAAATACTACAAAGTTATCCTAATCGTGTACTAAGACTGATACAATGTATGATTAATTTTACCAAATAAGTTAGAACGTAAAGATAAAAACAACAAAGGTTTTTCAACGTTTAAATTCTTATTAGAAATTAATCAAAGAATCTATTACCCAAAGTGTTTTGCGGAATAAACACTTTGGGATTGAATAGACAATGTATGGTTTTCTCCTCTTCTAAACTCAAGCTTTTCTTGAGTGACAACAAAAAGACCCTACTGAGCTATCTCAGTGAGTAGGTTGTTCTTTGGAGGAGAAAAGTGCGTTGTGAAAGTCTAAGCTTTTAGTGCACAACCTTAACCACTTTTCTCCCCATCTATCTATTTATACACATGTATAAAAGAACGCCCATAACTAAAGTACAAGTTGACCTATGCTAGTCTGACAAAAGTACAACAGTGTTTTGTCATTACCAAGACTCTACATCGGGAATAGGCTAAAAGGTCCTTTAGAGTGTCTGCCCAACCACTCCTTGACTTTAAGCCGTTTTAAGGAAAGTTTGCTTTCGGCGTGATAAGACTTGTCCTTATCCTCTTCAAACTTTCCCGCTCGATCCCGCCTTTACTTCAGGTCTTAGATTCAGTCTAAGTCTTCAGTCTTCAGTTCTTCAGTCTTTATGTTGTTCAGGAGACTGAGGGGTTCAGTGAGCTCTTGTCAGTACTTACTGAACCCATCATCTTCTTCTTTGGCTTAAGTCACACTAAGAGAGTACCGCCTTCCTGAGGAGTGAATCCTTCTTCTTGAATTCGTCTTAAGCATCCTGAAGATGACTCACTGAGTTACTGTTAACTCAGTGACTTGAATTGTTCTCGGTTGGTTAAACACTTGGCTTAATTTGTGTTCAAATCCTGTTTAAGATAATTGGGTATTTATGAACCCAACAATCTCCCTCTATTTGGATATAAATTACGCCCAAGTGTTTTGATTAGTATGAGTGAGCTAATGGCTTCTTCTCATACTGAATATACTAGAAGACAGTAAGGACTACGATATAACATAAACATGGGACAGCATTTTATTCATGTCATTACAAAGCCCTATCAGCTAAACAAAATACTTAAGGTTCCTGACGGATACCCAATAGTTCTAGCTTTGCCTTCTTCGACACTAACACTTCTTTGTCAGGTCGTTCCTTCATCAACTTATCCATCAGCATGACCAACTCCTCATTATTAGATCCCCTGATATTAAGTGCCATCAGTTTGTAGGCTAGGAGTGTTGTCGTTTCCACCTTATCGATGTCAGAGACTCTCTGAAAGGCTTCCTGACCAAATTCATCCACAAAGAAGATACCATACTCAGGTTCTTTGATGACCAGGTTGGGACAGAACTTGACTCCTTGAGGAGGAAGTCTGTTGCAGTGAAGTGCAACAATGTATTGTTCAGGCTCCTGAGCTACAACTTTCCTTTTCTTTCCAACCTTCTGAGTAAGCTCAGGGATAGCCAGTCCCTGAGAAGCAAGAAAAACGTTTGAAAAATGAACCAAAACGGATAAAACAGACAAAAATATAAGAGAAACGGACAAAAACGGACAAAAACTAAAGAAAAACGGACGAAAACGTATAAAAAAGAATGAAAACGGGCGAAAACGGACAAAAACGGAAAAAATGTAAGAATAACGGATGAAAATGTAAGAAAACGGAAAAAAAAACGTAAGAAAAACGGATGAAACGTAAGAAAAGTATAGAAGTAGACTAAAACGTAAAAAAATACGAACAAAAACGTAAAAAAACAGACGAAAAAGTAGAAAAACGGACTAGAACGTGAAAAACGGATAAAAATGTAAAAAAAGGGACGAGCACAGATAAAAATGGTTGAAAACGTAAGACAGCGTAAAATAATAATAATAATAATAATAATAATAATAATAATAATAATAATAATAATAATAATAATAATAATAATAATAATAATAATAATAATAATAATAATAATAATAATAATTAAAAAAAAAAACTAAATTATAAAAGTTATTTGCAAAATACATCCCTCTTAAAGTATGAAAAGTTATCTGCAAAATACATCCCTCTTATAGGTAAAAAGACCAAAATAACCCTCCATTAGACTCCCGTTAGCACTTAACGAAAAAATATTTGCGTCGTTCGTCCTCAGGGATGTAATGTGGCAAACGTTTGCCTAACGGGGGATGTATATTGCCAATAGTTCTGACAGGGATGTAAAGTGCCAAAAGGTGTAAACCACATGGATGTATTTTGCAGTTTACTCTATAATCAATCAACCTGTTTGCTACCCAAAATGGGTAAAAACACACTTGACCCAAACACCACTTTAACTGCATAACCCTTTTATGCATCTTTTTGACCCATTTTCCGGAAAGACAACTTCTATGACCTGAAAATTAACGAAACTTTCCAGATTTACTTCTTATATCATTGGGCTCATTTTCATATAAAAACATTTACCGTTTGACCCTCGAAATAGTACTTTACAAATGACGGGTTTTGTTCTAAAACCCATTTTGACCCATTTCATGACTTCCACATCACCTCAAACTTATCCAAAATCATTAACTTAACATATTAAATCTGTTTCATAATTACTTGACCCGCTTACAACCCAAAATGGGTAGAAACACGCTTATACCAAACACCCTTTTAACTTTGACTATAAACACTTCAAACATACTTGGATACAACGATTGACCACCGAATCATTATGACAACCTTGACATACGTTTTGCCGCCTGGCTACTTAATTACAAAACATTAGAAGACCAACGGGGCTACAAACATGACACTTGAGCTCGGTATTCTACTAAGCTCCTACATTCTTACCCAAATCCTTAATTCATATCCAAGCCATAGCGTCACCCCATGAGCAACCTACAAAAACATTGTCAACTAAACCATACGCTTTCGCTTAGTAAGTAACTAGATTAACATATGAATAACACGTTAATCCACATATATGCAATACGAATACTTCAATCATTAAACACATAAACATCACAACATACCTTAGCCATTCCTTACTCATAATCTATCACTTGAGTTGGCTAACTAGGCAAATCACCTATCAAGGCCACACTCACTAATTCAAAGCTAACAACCATGCCATGAAGGCAAGCTAACAACCATGTCGTAAAGGCAAGCTAACAACCATGCTGTGAAGACAAGCTAGGCCATCCCGAATGATACCAAATCTAGTGCATCGGGTCCATACTCATAATCACATAATATGTAAACAATCATACTAACACATATCAATCAAGTTACTTACCTTAGCTTCCAAAGCTAAGTCTAACAAGAACAATAGCATCATCTTCATCGTTATCACCATCCTCCATCATCATCGTTCTTTATCATTAAGTCAAAACTTGGGAAAGATCATTGAAAGGGCTTATCTCTTGATATGGAATCATTCACTAATCAAACCCTTCATCATCAAGCTATTTCTTCCCTACCTCTTTTCTTATAAAACCTACATACACATACACTCTCATATCCTGGAACCTAATTGAAGATACAATAAGTATCTAGACACTTTGTAGGGGATAAGTTTGCCAATATGGCACACTAGGCCCCTCAAGTCCCCTTTCTTCAACATTGGCCACAATACTTACTATAACACATTTGGCATATGACAACTTAAGCCCCTTGAAGTCTATTTCCTTCTTGTTGTGCCACACAATACTTTCATAACCTTATAACACATTCTTTGACTATCACTTTGACTTTGGGGCTGGCCAATCACGTAAAGTCCTTAATCCATTTTCATCTAGGGTGGGGTCCAAGTGCCCGGGAAACGGGTCTAACAATTCTATCCCCCTTATTTAGATTCCGTCCCCAAAATCTCTCGTTTAATGTGTAGGTCCTTGGTTATGGATCTAAGTAGCCTTTGTTACTTAATAAACAACTTGAATAAATCCAAATTAATCTAAGTGAGAAACTCTAAACAAGTTGTTAATTGTTAATGCCGAATCTTAACAATAACAATGAAAAACGCAGTTAACTAACTTCGTAATTCTATTAAACTTTTCGACACAATTCTCATCTTTAACTAATAAGCCATAGGGTTCCTTTTATACACCAAGGAAAACCCTAGATACAAAACGTGTGAAAGGATAAACATATCTTCTAATAATATAACTAATTCATCCGTATCCTATCCTAACTTATAGCTAACTAACTTTACTATAAATCATAAACAGACTTAACTAAACACTGTCGACCAGACTTAACTATGTAAACTGTCTACCAGACTTAACATTGTACTGGCAGACTTAACTATGACATAATTATAACTAACAGACTTAACTAAGTACTCCAGCAGACTTAAGTCTGTTCTTCATATATAAGTCTGTCCTTGTGATAATTACCAACAATCCTCCCCTAACATGATCTTCATGCTATATGAACTTCAAGTTCCTTCTGAATACGCTTCTTGAGGATTGAATTCTAACTCTTGGAATTATCTTGATCTCTAACTCTTTAAATCAGCATATTTGAACTTGCATCATCTTGTACCATTTGATCTTCATACCATCTGATCTTTACAGCAACAATAACTATTTGTACATCTATTCTGAAAGTTTCACACTATTCTCATCACTTCCAGGTGTGTTAACTCCTGTGAGAGGTGAATCATTGAAAATTAATGGATTTGATGTCTCTTTACCAGATAGCCATTAACTTCTGGAGTAGCCAATGTTTTGGTGTGTAAGACCATGGTACATTGATAACCATACGATTTTTAGCAAACCATCAGCTATCAACGGATTTGTTTTGTCTTTACCAAAATCCGTTTGCTTTTGGACTAGCCAATTCTTTGGTGGAATTCAGACCTCACCTTGGTGAATTGATAACCAGTTATGGATTTCCACAGCCTTTACCACAAGCCATACTCTTGTGGGCTAGCCAACTCTTCACTATAACATATATGGTGAGTTGATTACCATACAATTTTTGGCAAATTGTCAGCCATAAACGGATTTGAGATATCTTTACCAGAGCCGTTTGCTCTGGATTAGCCAATCCTTATGTGTATTTGACATGGTGGACTGATGACCATTTGTTGTGTTAGTGCAAAGCACCCTAACCAAGTGAGAAGTTCCAATAAGCACACTTATCTACTTGAAAATTCTTTCAAACACCCCAAATAGCTTCCTTTTTAGACTGCATCTCAATCAATTTCAAGATCTGATCATACACCTCATCCTTCTTGTCTGCAAGCAACTTCTTTTCAAACATCTCTTTGCAGACCCTAGGATGTAGTGGGTATTCCACTTCTGCTAACATGTATATATGAGCTGTCTGTAGAATCAAACAATGAACTTGACAGCTATCAAAATATCTCCATCTTATAATATTTTGTTGATATGGCAACTTCCAAATCTGATCAGTTCTTGATGGTGGCTCAAACATAATCTTTAGATCTCCCCAAAACACCCTTTCAAACTCTTCTTCAGGTCTGTTGTCTCCATGCTTAATGTTCACCAATTTGTAGAGCTCCTTGAGATCTTCCCTACTTAAGTCATTAAGTAGCCCTGGAAAGTTAACATATACCACATCAGTGTTATCTTCTCTTATGATCTGATAAGCAGCTCTCAGCCCAGACTTGATTATCTGATATTTGACAATTTTGGCTGGTTTGGCAGAACTTTCAGGGATTGAACCCATGGTGAACTCCTCAGATGAAGATTCTTCTTCCTCCTGCACTACATTCTTGGACACTGATTTGCTTTTTCTTGAAATGCTTTTTCTCCTTCTCCATTTTATAATTGGTTTTTTTACTTTAACTTCTTCTTTTACCTCACTTGATGCCTTCTCATCCTCAGATCCTTTTTCAACCATTTTCTCAACCTCTATAGCTGGTTCAGACTCTGTCATCTTCTATCTCTTGAAACTTCTTCTGACAGAATCCTCATAATCAGTTGGTCTGTAACCTTGATCTCTTTCATATGCCCTTAGATACACTTCTTGAATATCTTTATAGGATCTTCCTTTCATCTTTTCAAAGGTTGAGTGCATCATGTTTTTCAAATATATCTTCATAGCATACATCTTTTCTTGCTTAGAGAGTTTCTTGGGGACCTTGGCACTGCTCTTCTTCTGAGTCTACTTTATCTTTGACATAAAGTCACCCAAGGTATCTGAATCCCTTCTAGCATTTATTAAGTCTGCTAGTTGTTTGGCTCTCTCCTCTGTTGTCAAACCTTCAATGGCTTTAAGCTCCTCCAACTTTGCCCTTAACTCATCATCATCCTGAATCATTGACATAAGAGGATCATCAGTAGACTCCTCTTGTAACCTCCTTGCAAGCAACTCATCTTGTCTCTTTTGCTCTTCAAGCCTTTCTTTGTCAGCTTGTTCTTCTGCTTGTATCCTTGCAATCTCAGCAAAAGTTGTTGCTTCCTCTCTTTCTTGCCTTTTAGATTTCTTGGGCTTAGGAGTCTCAATCATTATCTGCTTTCCTTCTCTTTGTTTGCCATCAGACTTAACTTCATGAGCAGATTTATCTCTTTCAGCAGACTTATCACCACCAGACTTAATAACCTCACCAGACTTATTAGCAGAACTAACATCAGCAGACTTAAGTACTTCTTCCCCAGACTTTTCTTCTTCAATTAGCAACTTCCTCTTTAGACTTCTCTTCTTTCTTTGTTGAATTTTCCTTAGAGAAGTGGCTAATGTCTTAGTAGCTTCCAAACCTTATGGACTAATCTCAGTAGACTTAGCTTGAGCTGGTGTTTGGAATACCTGTTCTTCATCCAAACTCCTCCCCTGTTTGGAAGAATTTTCATCCTCACCCTCCGGATCATCAAAATGAACCCCTTTCTCCTTCATAGCCTTCTCCATCCTTTTGACCTTTCTGACCAAGGTGACAATAGCAGATCGCATGGTGTTGTTGGCTTTCTCCAATGCAGTGATCCTGGTTATTAGGGTGGGAACCAGCTCTAAAAGTTCTTCCACAGACATCTGAGCTGGTGTCTCCTCATGAGTTGGAGATTCTACATGGGTGTGCTGTTGAGGTGAAGGTGGTGTGGGTGTAGGTGATCTGGGCTGAGGTGTAGGTGATTTGGGTGGTGGTGTAGGTGTAGGTGACCTTGGAACATTCTGGGTTTGCTCCTCATGTGTTGGGGATGGGGAGTGAGCCACTTGTCCAATGGTAGATGTACCTACAATATTAGTAGTACCAGAAAGCATAGCAGGAAATAATGGCCTATGTGCCCCAGAAAAACCCCTTTTCATGTTGGCAAAAATTTTGTCTTTAAAAGCCACACACACGTAAGTCTGCAATTTATTTTCAGTTTCAAAATTTAGCACCATTTGTAGAAAACGAGGGTACATCAAAAACTTGTGTTTGCTGTTTACATTTGCTTCCATCCCATGAAAAATGAGTTTTGAAAAGTTAAAAGTCTTTCCAAGTGATAGACAGACCAATGCAGAAGCAATGTTGCTTCCAAATTGATCCCATCCTCCACTCTTGGGACTTAGGCAATGGAGCAAATGGTGAAGTAAAAACTTCCACTGAGGTGAGAAAAAGTTTTTGAATTCCACTGAGGTAACAGAACCTCCTTTGAATTCTTGAAAATCCTTCAGATGATCTATGTTACCAGACATGTGCCCTGAGCATCCACTATCAAAAATGCCTCTGTCTCCCATGTTCTTGAGTGGATGATCCTGCACATAAAGAAAAGAGATTTATTTCTCTTAAGGACCCAGGCCTGTGTAGGCTTGGGTCTGCCTTGTGGATCAACAGATTTGTATGTCTTGTATGAACATGATCCACTATTGCTTTGGGATTGGTAGGTAAATTCATTCTTAAATGGATCCCAAGACCAACATGCTGAGGCCTTAACAGCGGACCCCCATGTCCGCTTACAACATTAGAGTTTGACATTTGTGTTGTATTCCTAGCAATGGGTCTCCTCACAGGTGAATATGATTTTGCAAAAGTATTTCTTTGATTATGTGTGTTCACCTGTGGTCTATTAACTGGCTGCCTGGGTCTAATATGATTAATATACCCAGAATTAACATTTGGCTTCACAGAACTAACATTTTTCCTGACAAAATTAATATTTGTCCTACCAGTATTAACATGTGACCTATCAGAATTAACCTGTGGTCTACCAGTATTTGTTTGTGCTGGTCTGGGAACAAACTTATTTGCATGATTAATCCTGTTTGCATTATTCCATATTGGTTTAGCATTCGCATGACCAGTATTAACACTCTTCTTCTTAAGTCCAGCCTCTCTCAACATTCTTTTCTCATGACAATCACAATCTTTAATTAGATGGCTGAGGCTACCACAAACAAAACACCTTTTAGGAGCAAATGTATAACTTTTCCCTTGCTCTCTTCTCATCCTATCAGATTTTGGTGACTCTTGACTTTTAACAGATTTCCTAGGAGATTTTATGTGTGTAACACAACTAGGTTTGTCTGTTTGAGGTTTAGGTGCAGTCACAACTGGTTCACTAGTCTTAACAGATTTTGACTCAGACATCTCTTTTAGTTCACATTCTGGTTCTGACTTAGAGTGCTCAGAGATATCTCTAATGGATCCTTCACTGTCATTAGATTGACAGGTAGAATACTCACTTGATTTGTCATCTGAGTTATTTGACTCAGGCTTTTGAGGCCCCTTTTTACCATACACAAATAAAGACTCATCAAGCTCTTCCTTTTGTTGAGGAGTGTACTCTCCATTTAATGGAGGTGGAACCCCTTTAAAATCATCAGTTTTTGAGAATCTATTGTATAGTGGTTTGCCAACAAAATCATCATCTTTACAAGTAAACACAGTTCTCTCCATCTCTTCCTCATAGCTCAAAATTTCACTGTCTGATTTTATCTCATAACCTAAGCGAATTTTACAGGTTGAGCTCATCTGTGAATCTACTAATCTGAACATATTTCTATTAGACTTATTCCATGTGTCTACTCTTTTCTGCAACTCTTCCTTTTCTTTTACTGCTTTCATGCCAATTCTCCTATATTTCTTAAGTTTTTCATTCTTTTCATATATTTCATTAGCCTGAAAGGTGAGTTTTTCATTTAAGGCAGATTGCTGTTTTTGATAGGTGACAATTTGTGCTTCTAAAGTTTTAACAGCCTTAGTATAAGCAAGAATTTGTGCCTCCTGATCACCTATTTGTCTTAATTGTTCACCACACAAAGCTTTAAGATTATTGTATGAATCAATGCATAGTTTAGAGCACAAAGATACCTCAGTACTGGAACCAATAGCCATAAATGCATGGTTTGTCTCTTCTTCCTCCTGTGTGTGATCTTCCCAATTCACAGCACCAGCTTCCAGAGTTAACATGCTCATCTGATTCTTCTACAGCTTGTAATCTTCTTGAGAGTCAGAATCCTTCTTCTTTTTCCCATTAGCAGACATCTTTGCCTCGCATTCCCTAGCAAAGTGACCATGGTTGTGACAACTGTAGCACTCAACCGTCTTCTTATTGAACCCAACTGGTGTCTTCCCATCAAATCTAATGTTCCTCCCAGTCTGCTTGTAGAACTTCTTAACCCTAAGGGAAATCATTGCAATTTGCCATTTTATATCCATCTCTTCAAGTTCTACATCATTAATCTTCTCAAGATCATCATCTCTTCTGACCTCTTAGCAAAGAGTGAGTAGACAACTTCATCAGCAAAGCCCGCATGAACTTCTCTTTCTCTCATGCTGCTTGAAGAAGTTTCATAACCACCAGAACTAAAGCAACCAGAATTAACCTTGCCAGTACTGCCCTTGCTTTGAGAAACAAAAGAAACATTGGTAGTACTTGTAGATGCCTTTAAAGTACCCTGGATTTAACTTTCAAAGACTTGAAGATTGTTATACAGATCATCAATTGACAAGGTGTCAATTTCTGCTTTCATTCTCATGGTCATTGCCAGACTTGACCATTATTTTGGCAATGATCTGAGAAACTTGTGATTTGCATCCTCATTAGATACAGCAGCACCATGAGCCTTCCAATTGTGAAAGAAGATGTTGGAACCTGTCATAACCTTTCTCCAACTCTTCAGAACTGGTTACACTGAATGTTTCAAACTGTTGTTTAAGAACAGCCTTCTGCATCTTCTTGGAGTTTGCATTCCCTCCAAACCTTGTTCTGATAGCTTCCCAAATTTCCTTGGCATCATCCATTCCATGAAGCCTTCTTAAGTGCTCCTTGGGAAGTGACATCAGCAAGATGCTTCTTGCCTTTCTCTTCTTTTTCACAGCATGAATTTTCGAAGCAGATACTGGTGGAAGCACCCTGACAACTCCATATTTACCAACTGAAACCCTCTTCTTTGAATTTCCATTCTGAATTACCTTCCAGACCTCATTATCAACATACTCAAGATAGTGCTCCATCTCCATAGCCCAGATGTCATACTCTTCCTTCTTCAAGATTGGGAATTTGATGTTTGATATGGTGGTTGTTGCAGGGATGGTTTGTTGTTGTGGTTTGGATGTGCCAGCTTCTGATTTATCATCTTCAGGGTTTAAGACTTCATCATCACTGATATGGTTTGAGAATTCATCAGCCTTAACAGACATTGTGTAGGGTTTATATGTGTGAGTTTGTGTTTGTGGATTTTGTGTTTCTTAAAACTCAGAGTCCCTCTATAGGCTCTGATACCACTTTTAGGTCCTTGGTTATGGATCTAAGTAACCTTTGTTACTTAATATACAACTTGAATAAATCCAAATTAATCTAAGTGAGAAACTCTAAACAAGTTGTTAATTGTTAATGCGGAATCTTAACAATAACAATGAAAAACACAGTTAACTAACTTCGTAATTCTATTAAACTTTTCAACACAATTCTCATCTTTAACTAATAAGCCATAGGGTTCCTTTTATACACCAAGGAAAACCCTAGATACAAAACGTGTGAAATGATAAGCATATCTTCTAATAAGATAACTAATTCATTCGTATCATTTCCTAACTTATACCTAACTAACTTTACTATAAATCGTAAACAGGCTTAACTAAACACTGTCGACCAGACTTAACTATGTAAACTGTCTACCAGACTTAACATTGTACTGGCAGACTTAACTATGACATAATTATAACTAACAGACTTAACTAAGTACTCCAGCAGACTTAAGTCTATTCTTCATATATAAGTCTGTCCTTGTGATAATTCACAACATAATGCTATCCAAGACTAAATCCCAACATACACCCGTTCTCATACTTTCGAATCCTTAATCATTACATTGCAACGATCTAAGTGATCTTGCAATTCTAAGCTTCTATATCATAATCATAACTCATAATCCACTAAAAACACACTTCTCATCACAAACTTATCTAAAATTTCCCACAATTGACGACTAGTCATATGGAAAGTTTACTATTTTGGCTTTATATAAGTCAAGCTTTAACACATATCCCACGTCATTCATCAATGTACTAACATGACCTTAAGTCATATACCGGTTAATTACACATTCTACTTAATACCAACACGTATCTACTTCAAAAACCGACAACTTATTTTAGTTTTTACATTCTCATCTCTCTTCCCGTATTCATTTCATATTGGATACACATAAGCCCACTCATTTTTAATTCTTTATTTACATAGAGAGGCATCCCAATCTATGTACATATGGAATTATAAACTTATGGTTCAGCAATTTACAACTTCTTTATTTAAATGAAAAGGCGTCCCAATCCATTTAAATAAGGAGATTATAAATCATCCTACTCAACCATTTACAACAAAACAATCATACTTACTTTACTTTCCATCTTTTCTAGCCTTGGATCCAGTCTCTCTAACCTTAGATCCATGCCATGAAGGCAAGCTAAACAAAATGCCATAAAAGGCAAGCTAACAATCATGCCATAAAGGCAAACTAGGCCATCCCGAAGGATGCCAAAACACATGCCATGAAGGAAAGCTAACAACCATGCCATGAAGGCAAGCTAGGCCATCCCGAAGGATGCCAAAATACATGCCATAAAGGCAAGCTAACAACCATGCCATGAAAGCAAGCTAACAACCATGCCATGAAGGCAAGCTAGGCCATCCCGAAGGATGCCAAAATACATGCCATAAAGGCAAGCTAACAACCATGCCATGAAGGAAAGCTAACAACCATGACATGAAGGCAAGCTAGGCCATCCCGAAGGATGCCAAAACACATGCCATGAAAGGCAAGCTGGGCTATCCCGAAGGATACCAAAACTAGAGCATCGGATCAAAGCTATATCTACCTTAACATCTCAACTCATTTTATCTTTCATGTACTTTTATCGTTAAGTACACACTATCATTTCCTCCATTCTCATTTCCTTAAGCAATTTCAACATTCACTACCACGTTTACTATCATCTCGATAAGTTTCTATGCAACACTTGTCGATTTATCATATTTGCATTTCCACAATGCAATCTATCATTTATCCTTCAACCCCAAGTTGACTCACACATTCACTATATGCCATGATATCACATTGGCCTAATCCATTCTCTCATGCACATCTAATCATCATACATATTCCAATATTTTAACATGATTCGATTCATGTTTTACAATTCTTTCTAGCGCACTTCATACCACTTATGACTTCTAGCGAATCTATATCTCATTCATCACTTCTACTCATCACGCTTAACCATTTCTTACTAATACATTAAACTTATCATGATTTATATATGTAACATGATCTCATCTCATTTTAACCATGCATTTTAACTTTTCCTCATACTACTTGAGCGTGTAAGAAATCATGCTTCAAGCAACTATTCATTATCATACTTAATTTCAAGCCTTCTAGACATCTAGGCTTATCAAACACTTATCATGCTTCCGTCACTAGGTCATCACATATAATGTGACAATTATACATTACATTGGAGTTAATCTGTGCTTTCTAAGCAACCTCTGTTATCAACCATACAATAAACATTGTTCGCACATAACGATCAAGTCTCACATAATATGCATTCCAATGTATCTATCTCAACTCATACACTTCTATGCATCATGCTCTCAAGCACACCACATAAAACTTAGACATCTAATAAACTACCATAGACTTAACATCTCATAAGCAATCATATAATAACACTTAACACTTATCCAACAAGTGTTAAAACATTTATAATCATCTAGTCTATGGCTCATATATCACCTCGCACAATCAATCTATGTTTAAGCATCAACATTCTAATTAGCCGCAAGCAGTAGTCTACCTTATAACTATGGCATCATAAGACATTAATTCATTTTCTAGCCCATCTCTAATACCGCTTAGCATTCCTACTCGCATTCCATCACCATAACTCTATCATACATTCACATAATCGCAATATAATCACCGGCACCAACCGAGGTGCTCGGCCAACTAATCATTTAAGCACTTCAAGTCCCCCATTGACTTATACCTCATACTCATCAATACTATTACACACATCCATCTCTTATCATCATTAAGCTCATCTAACATAAAACATAATCAATCTCATACTTAACGATGACTTTCCGCATTACTAACACTTACGTTCAATGCTTTTACGAGTGGTTTAAGACTAGGCAACCTAAAGTGGAAACCTAATTTACTTAAACCGAAGCTCTGATACCAATTTGTAACACCCTGTGCCCGCTTTGACAAAAAATTAAAACTTTTTGCGTGGAAACGACATATCAAAACTGACCTGCTGGTACTCTTTTGACCATTTACAAAAATATATAAACATTCAGACATTGACACTATTTTTAAACGAAACTAGACTCAATTACCTTTGAAACGCCGGGTGGCACGACCCATGGCGCCTTACGGATTAAAAGACATGATTTTTCAAAAACCGACAATATCTGTCCACAGTTTCACTCCCAAACCGAAATTTGGGAGTTTTGGTTCCATACCGAAATTTGGTGTACCCCATACCGAAATTTCACCCATTTTCACAATAAACAGCTTGTACTACCTTATTTCCACACCAAACTCACTCAAAGCCATTAACATCTCATACTAAATCGTTTACATAATCAATCAACCCGTTTGCTACCCAAAATGGGTAAAAACACACTTGACCCAAACACCACTTTAACTGCATAACCCTTTTATGCATCTTTTTGACCCATTTTTCGGAAAGACAACTTCTATGACTTGACAATTAACGAAACTTTCCATATTTACTTCTTATATCGTTGTGCTCATTTTCATATAAAAACATTTACTGTTTGACCCTCGAAATAGTACTTTACAAATGACGGGTTTTGTGCCAAAACCCATTTTGACCCATTTCATGACATAAGAGACAAACGACTTCCACATCACCTCAAACTTATCCAAAATCATTAACTCAACATATTAAATCTGTTTCATAATTACTTGACCCGCTTACAGCCCAAAATGGGTAGAAACACGCTTATACCAAATACCCTTTTAACTTTGACTATAAACACTTCAAAAATACTTGGATACAACGATTGACCACCGACTCATTATGACAACCTTGACATACGTTTTGCCGCCTGGCTACTTAATTACAAAACATTAGAAGACCAACAGGGGTACAAACATGACACTTGAGCTCGGTATTCTATACTAAGCTCCTACATTCTTACCCAAATCCTTGATTTATATCCAAGCAATAGCTTCACCCCATGAGCAACCTACAAAAACATTGTCAACTAAACCATAAGCTTTCGCTTAGTAAGTAACTAGATTAACATATGAATAACACGTTAATCCACATATATGCAACACGAATACTTCAATCATTAAACACATAAACATCACAACATACCTTAGCCATTTCTTAATCATAATCTATCACTTGAATTGGCTAACTATGCAAATCACCTATCAAGGCCACAGTCACTAATTCAATACTAACAACCATGCCATGAAGGCAAGCTAACAACCATGCCGTGAAGGCAAGCTAGGCCATCCCGAAGGATACCAAAACTAGAGCATCGGGTCCATACACATAATCACATAATATATAAACAATAATATTAACACATATCAATCAAGTTACTTACCTTAGCTTCCAAAGCTAAGTCTAACAAGAACAATAGCATCATCTTCATCATTATCACCATCCTCCATCATCATCATCCTTCATCATTAAGTCAAAACTTGGGAAAGATCATTGAAAGGGCTTATCTCTTGATATGGAATCATTCACTAATCAAACCCTTCATCATCAAGCTATTTCTTCCCTTCCTTTTCTTATAAAACCGACATACACATACACTCTCATATCCTATAACCTAATTGAAGATACAAGAAGTATCTAGACACTTGTAGGGGATAAGTTTGCCTATATGGGACACTAGGCCCCTCAAGTCCCCTTTCTTCCACATTGGCCACAATACTTACTATAACACATTTGGCATATGACAACTTAAGCCCCTTGAAGTCTATTTCCTTCTTGTTGTGCCACACAACACTTTCATAACCTTATAACACATTCTTTGACTATCACTTTGACTATCGGATTTGACCACCACGCAACATTCGTTGACTGGCCAATCACGTAAAGTCCTTAATCCATTTTCATCTAGGGTGGGGTCCAAGTACCCGGGAAACGGGTCTAACACAAACGCAGTAACCATTTCAAGCACAGAGGTACCCTTGCCAATAGATGAAAATATAAAGAATTATAATCAATCCGTTCCACAACAGGTGATGTATCTGGTCACAAGTTATGCTCACAAGTTATAAAACAGATGATGTATCTGGCCAATAGATGAAAATATAAATAATTATGGTTTAAATCTTATGCTCACAAGTTACAAAAGGAAAAAAATTACCTTTAATCTGTTCCACAACAGATGATGTACGCTCACAAGTTATAATCTTATGCTCACAAGTTATAATCAATTCAAATCTGGTGTTGAAGTGCCACAAGTTATAATCAACCCGTTCCACAACAGATGATGTATCTGGCCAATAGATAAAAATATAAAGAATTATGGTTCAAATCTTATGCTCACAAGTTACAAAAGGAAAAAAAAATTACCTTCAAAAGATGTATCTGGTGTTGAAGTGAGACAACATCTCCGGAGGAATCTTCATTTACCACAGCCTGTTAAAATAACTAAAACGTTGATTAAACATGCAAATTTAACATTAAGACCAAGAACAGTAACTTGCTTACATTGTTCTGAATAAGTTTAGCACGCTACGCAAACTTTAGAGTGTTTAATGTTTCAGTGGCATAACTAAGAAAAAACAAGATGGTTAATCATTATATACGAAGGTTAGTTTTAGGGTCTCAATATATGTAAAGAAAATTGAACATACCATGTGGAAGGACTAACATTAGCTATTATCATTGTTTTCGAATTTCCACCTGACAAATCCTGCATAAAAACTTTGTTGTAAGCAATAGCAAATTACTATATTTCAAATCCCACTGCAAATACTAAGTTCGTTTACTGATTTTACCTGTAGAAGAAATGTCAATCTTGAATCTCTATAAGGAATATGTCGTGTCTTTGCATTAGCAAGTAGATACATCTTTTCTCTTATTTGCAACGGGTCACTAGTGCTAGGCAATGCAACTGCATAACCAACTAAATAAGGTACCCTCGTTAGCTAAGCGCAACAGAATAAGCCACCACCCAAATGACCCAATAGTGTACTTGCTTCTCAAGTTCTCATATGATTAGCTAAAAGGCTACTAGGCTAGAACCATATAGGCCCTGAACTGATATGGATCATTAACTTATGACTATCATGCCTAACCTAGCACACACTTGTGGATCATTAACTTTGTGCTTATGCATGTTATATCTGCCTGCCCAAACTGACCCCTCTGCTCAAGATGAACTGCCCACCACCAATTGTCGATCCCTGAAAGCAAATAATACTATTAGGCCACATCATGCTAAAATACCATCAAATGCAATTAATGTTCTTGCTCAAGTACTAAGCGGATTAATTCTGCAAATCTACTAACAATATTGTTTGAAAAATTGAAAACCTACAAACTTAATTCAGCAATCCAAAATAATAGCAAATTACAGGTTTTCTTTCCATCCCTAACTCCAACTTCCCCCATTTAAAGACCAGGTTCCAGACTCCTTAGTTAGGCGACAATCCATGAAGATGGAAGCCACCTAAATGAGCCTTCTTGAGAGGATCGAAGCGACTAACTAATCAGTCAATCTGGGGAGTGTCAACTGCACTATAGCAAAAGAGATGTTTTCCCAATTTCACTATAGCCGCCCAAAAGGACATTGGGGCAAATACCTTCCAATATTTTAAAAATATTTAAGCGAGCCTATTTATAAAGAGAAACAATAATGAGGCAAATTTCCAAGGACCGTCATTTGAAGTGTAAAGCCACTTGAAAGGGTTCTGCCCTTCCACAACAAGAACATATATTTAATCAATATCTGTCATCATATTTGACGCAAATTATTTACTTTAGATACCACAGCGTGTCTAAGGGTATTAATCATTTTAATTATAGGATCAGGTGCATTGGGTTGGTCAGACATATTTTCAAATGTGCATTTATGCCAACGGGGCTGAACATCTTAAACACCTATTCGCTTCTAAAATCATTATCATGATTTTCAACTTTCGGTGTTTGATAATCACATTCTTCAGGGAACAAAGAAACATTAAGATCGATATCAAGAGGCTTAGAATAAGAAGATGGTTTTACCTCCAAAGTTTTCTCGATAAGTTTGATGTATAGTGTCTCAACCATGGTATGCTTACGACATATTTCAGTAACAAAGAAGGCAACGTCATCATCGTCACATACTTCAATTTTGTTGGATCCGGATATGTAGTGTAAACTGACGTCCTTATCTGTGATATCGTATTTTGTCTTGACATACGTTACCAACTTGATGTAATTAACGCCTACTGGAAGTAAAACTCCACGAATTGATTTTTGAAATTCCAATAAAAGTTTCAATTTTGACGAATTAGTTGTATTCATTTTATCTGGCGTGTGAAAATATCAAAAGTTTTGTCTGATTTGTGGTGTGGGATTGTGCATAACCCCAAGTATCAGTCACTTAAAATTGTACGATCTGGTCGCTTAAAAATTTCACTCCAAACTTTCATTTCCCTCTCATTTGCACTCTATATTTCCCTCCAAAATTTATTTTCCCTCTCATTTACTATGTATATATTATTGTAAAAAAATTGGGCAAATAACTTAAAGAATGGCTTCCTCTTCTTCCACTTCCAAATCAAATCAAAAGACCATGGAATACTACCTCAATGATACACATTGCGAATGTCCAAAACCATTACCAGTCGTACTACAAACTGCTTGGACCCCGACAAATCCTGGTAGAAGATTCAAGGCTTGTCCCATTTATGTAAGATTATTATCCCAAAATTTTATTATACTTGTTTAAATTGTTATGTTGAATATGTGAATCTAAAACATAATTTGTTTAGGACAAGGACATGAAATGTAAATTTTATGGGTTCATAGGCCCGGAGCTACCAAGTGAATACTACAAAGATTTGTTTTACAAAGAATATGAGGAAAAGAAGAAGATATACAAGAAGGTGGGAAAGACTACAGTTCCCAATGAAGGTGTTGCACTTTCACAAAATGAACTGATGATGAAAATGTCTGAGGAATTGACTTTTATCAAGTCAAAAGTGAAAGTTCATGACAAAGTTGTATTTGTTTTATTTTCCGTTGTTCTCTTCATTGCTTTTGTTATAGCAACAAGTGTTATGCAATAACTGTTATGTACTGGGCTGTAATAAACTGGTAATGGCTATTTACAAGTTAATGTGTTGTTTTAATGCGCATCACATGCACTCACAGTTGTGGTGCTCTACATAGTTAAACATTCGATCAATATACAGAAACCTACAATCAATATAAAAAAACATACAATACTTAAAGTAGTGCTTACAGAAATGTACAATCAATATACAGAAACCTACAATAGTTAAACTATAACACCCCCATTTTCGGAACGCAACGGAATACAACATGGGTTGCTATTTATTAGTCATATATTAAAAGTATAGTAAACGAACTCAAAATAGAGACGTTTAAAATAAATTTTCACATTTGATAATATCAGAGTCTAACAAAACAAGGTCCCAAAAGTTTTACACGACACAAATGTTCAAAAACAATCTAAGTTTAATCATAACATAAGTTTTTAAATTTTTATCGAATGTAAATTTTAAAACAGAGTCCATTCTTGTTGATATCCATATCCTTGCGCCGCCCATCCAAGCATTAAACACTTACGGGCCTGAGATAAAACATTCTAAAACGTCAACATAAAGTTGAGTGAATTCATAGAGTTTAATAAGTAATATGTTGAATACAAGCATTATTCATAAATTGACATGTAACGAATACAAGTCGGGAAATAAGATTATCGCATCGAGCCCATGGAACCGAACCTTGACTTAAATTTAATGATGCCCCTTAGAGGTAAATTTGCCAATTTACCAAGAAATTCTAAATATTATGCTACCCGTTTCAATATGAGCGCTACTCATCCGGACAGGCTTGTCAAGCCAAATATACATATTCATAATACTAGCGGTTCCAACGGAATTAACGGTTCATGAAATTAGGTACTTGAATGGCAAAAGATTACTCAATAACTATAATCATGTAATCGGCTCAAGCATACCAAAAACTACTTGTATTCAGTTTGTAAAACTAGCATTTATCCCCCTTGCGAGGTTTATAAAACATTAAAATGAGTAAAGGCGAGGCTATGAACTCACCGTAGGCAAAGTGAACGATCAAGTGAGGTAGTGAAGAAATAACCGCATCTAAGTTATGTTAAGAATCGTTTAGCCCATCTAGGATATGTTTTACAAACATCATTGATATGCACATCGGATTTAACAAACATCAATAATGTTAAACAAGGTTTTTATTCAAGCGCGCTTCATCTTTATTCAATACTAATAAATAAACTAACTACTACATACTAACTAAAGTGTACACACACACGTTTCTATTAGACTCTCATTGAAGAGTTCTATTGTTTTTCAATATGCTATTACTGCCGACTAAACCCTTTATATATAGGGTTTTACAAGAAAACCTATCTTTCATAGGAAGTTAACTAAATTATTACATTTAGTCCTTGTTGTTTCATTCGTCTTCATTTAGCCCATATGTTTTACAAACATCATTGATATGCACAGCGGATTTAACAAACATCAATAATGTTAAACAAGGTTTTTATTCAAGCGCGCTTCATCTTTATTCAATACTAATAAATAAACTAACTACTACATACTAACTAACGTGTATACACACACGTTTCTATTAGACTCTCATTGAAGAGTTCTATTGTTTTTCTATATTCTATTACTGCCGACTAAACCCTTTATATATAGGGTTTTACAAGAAAACCTATCTTTCACAGGAAGTTAGCTAAATTATTACATTTAGTCCTTGTTGTTTCATTCGTCTTCATTCATGCATATGTAGTTTTGTAATCATCAAATCTAATTCCCAACAATCTTCCCCTATTCGATATTACAAAACTATCTCTATGAAACAATCTTCAATGCTTCCTTAAGATCTTCTTGAACATGTCACCACACATAATAAGCTGCAAATCAATCTTCTTCCCCTTTTTGTAATCATCTAATAGGGGTCTTCCATGCAACTTGAATCGAAAAGCTTCCCCTTAAGTGGTACATGTAGATGGTCAAACAAGCTTCCCCTGAAACTAACAAGTTTACCATCTCTTGAATCACGAACTCTGTAGGCTTTACGAAATGATTACTGATGAAGAAAACCGAGTATAACGAATTTGATGAAGAAGTTGAATTTCCCAAATTGCGTCTTATATCTTGTACTATCCACGTGACTCCAAACTCATACTAGACTAAAAAGTATAAGTAGGTCGCAACCTCTTGATAAATCCTCAACTATATGAGACACTGAGCACTACAATGTAACTCCTTTAAGTGATAGCAAATGTGAGCATTAAGCACCCTAGTTTGTAGACCACACACCTTTGCTAGATTCATCAAGTCTTTGTCACCGCATTAACACACAAACAAGTTATCTCCAAATGTTGTTAGCCATTTGAGATATGATAAGAACACGCACCTGTGAAACTCAACTACAACATCAAATAAGTCATGATCAATTGTCTTCTTCAAATAATCCCCAAAACGAGCCATAAAAATAAAGTTCTGTTCGCGATCCAAAACTGCCCAGCAGTACAAAGTTTATAACCAGCAGTATAAACTTTTTAACGAGCAGAACTGATTCCGAAGACCAGCAGTACTAACTGATGTCGAGCAGTATTATTATTCAGAGCCAGCAGTACAAACTCAAATATAGTAGCAGTATTAAAATAAAGTGAGCAGAATTAACATATTCCCAAGAGTAGACTTAATTAGCAGACTTAACTGGATACCAACCAGAATTAATCACCACTGACTAGTATTAATCACCACTGACCAGAATTAACTCACGTTTACATCCACATGAGTATCACAAATCAGTCCCACAAAATTATATCTCCCAAATAATTTACCAATCAATTAAAATACGGTAGTACTATCCTCACTCAGAACGGTGATCTTTTTACCAATTAGTAATAGACCCATGTGCTTCGATACCCTTTAATGAAAAAAAAAACAACGATTAACACGAATAAAATATTACCAATCATGAAACCTTTACCAGATCTGCTCTTCTTCATTCGAATCTGCTCCATCTCCAACAGTAACAACCTTGTAGATCCTAGATATCGAGAGCCACCCTCTCTGATACCACTTGTTAAGAATCGTTTAGCCCATCTAGGATATGTTTTACAAACATCATTGATATACACAGCGGATTTAACAAACATCAATAATGTTAAACAAGGTTTTTATTCAAGCGCGCTTCATCTTTATTCAATACTAATAAATAAACTAACTACTACATACTAACTAACGTGTACACACACACGTTTCTATTAGACTCTCATTGAAGAGTTCTATTGTTTTTCTATATGCTATTACTGCCGACTAAACCCTTTATATATAGGGTTTTACAAGAAAACCTATCTTTCACAGGAAGTTAACTAAATTATTACATTTAGTTCTTGTTGTTTCATTCGTCTTCATTCATGCATATGTAATTTTATAATCATCAAATCTAATTCCCAACAAGTTATAATCTCAATTATGCTTGGTACATAATCTAAATAATTGTCAAAATATAATTTGGCATTTAAAAATGATTTACAAGTATGAAATATATTACAAAATTTCAAGTTTTAAACCTATTTTTGTCCCTAAGTCCAACATAAGTCATAAAGGTTCAATTTAAGTCTAAGGGTTCAATTTTAGTCAAAGGGGTTCAATTTTTAGTCAAAAAGTTCAGATTAAGTCTAAAGGTTCAAACTATATTATGTGGTTCAAAAATAAAACTTAAGGGTCCAAATTCATTAGTCATTACTCTTTTCATACTTTTTAATCACAAAGCTGATGAAATTTTATACTCTTGTTCACTTTCAAAAATTCATAACTCACAAACCGTAAATCAAAAAATCATGTTCTTTATATCCCTAGTTTCCTTTAAGTCCCTAGTTTACTGTAAAAATAATTCTACTCAAAAATTTGCAGGTATAACCACTTTTTATAAATTTTCTTTACAGGTCAGTCCTAAAGGTAAATGTGACTGAGTTTTATGTCTTACCAAATCGGCCATAACTTGAAATCTACAGGTCCTATGAAGGTGAGGCCAATTGGAGGTGGTAGCTCTATTTGTATAGTATAGGCTACATATTTACGTTTCAAATAGTTATGGCATAAAACTTGATTTTTTCCCCGAATGCCAACAGTATACAAAATCTGACCCTTTTTACCGTAAAATTCATAGTTTAATCATCGGGTGTCGTCACGGAAATCACCACCTGGGTAAATGACCACAATACATAAATATACAGCTACATATTTTTAGTTTAGGTCCAAAGTCTACTGATCAGTACAGTTAATTCCATTTTTGCCCCTGAACAGAAAACTATTTTGCAATACAAGTCCTTTTAGGGTTTTCTAGTAATCTAGCCTATGTACCAAGTATTACCAAGCATAATAAACTTATATATCATATAAAATACATCAAGAAACAATATATTTACAGAAGTAAAAATGAAAAGTGTGAGTGTTTGGTATCCTTACAATAATGGATGAATGAAAAACAAGAACAAAATAAGGACAAGAATACAAGAACCCTAGAATCACCAACACAATCAACACCCAAGCTCCAAATCTTTTACCCAACCTTAATAACCCTTAATAACCTTGCAAGAACACTTCTTAAAACTCTTGCAATCTTTAAAGAACTCATCCCTTGAACCCAAGAAAATTGATGTTGATGATGATGATGTTTGATGGTGATTATGAAGAAACAAACCCGAGAACTAGCTAGGAATTACAACACCTTCAATCCAAGATCAATATATTTGGTAAAATTTGAAATAAAATAGTTTTTAGAGCTGTTCTAATTCGTGGATGAAGAGAGAAAAAAATAAAATGTGTTATTGTGGTGATAAAAATGAGGAAAGTGGTAAAGTGTATGTGTTTAGTCATGTAAGAATGGCTCAACACTTGTCCAAAATAAAGGACAAGTGCCTCTTGTGTTTGAATGGGCATGGATAATGAGGGGGGAAGAAGGGTGAGTGGAGCTTTTATCATTAATTTGAGTATCTGTTTGTTATAAAGTGTATTTTTGATCCCGGTAATTCAAAACGTGGAGTTTTTAAGAAGCGTAACGTAAAACCGGGTAGTGTAAAATTATAATTTTTTTAAAAATGTTAAAACTTGTTATCATAATCTATTTTAGTAATTTAGATGAGTGGTGAGTTCATCGGAGGATTTAAATGTGGTTAGAACATAAAAACGTAGGTTTAGATCGCGTAAGACGTAAAAGGTGCAAGGTTTACGTAAAAATGAAAAAAGTGAAAAGTGACTTTTTAAAATAGGATTGTAAGGAACCAATGATGCATAAAAAGTGTAGAGTGGACATAGTCTAGTGTCGGTTGAATTAATTATACGTGTCATGACGTACGCGGATAACTTCCGACGAAGTTAATTATTTAAAAATAGAATAGTTAGGTAATTAAAATACAAAAATTAATGACATGAAATTACGAAATGTCACAGTACGTACCCCTTAAGAGAGCGACGTCCCGACGCTCAATTCGTGTTAATCGCCATATGGTTTAATTGTGAAGAGATGACGATATAGACAAGTCATCGTCGAGGTTTCCAACGAAAGTTGAATGATCAAAAGCCCAAGCATCAAATATGTTCAATGAATAAGAGTGAATGTGTTAGGAATTAAATATGAGTTGATATTGACAAAAGATGAAAGATGGAGGAGACTTATGAAGACAAAGATAAAGGACCTTAATTGTAATATTTAATATCTTTGTAACCCTAATCCTATCATATATAAAGAGGACATGGGACGTAGGTTTATGTACACAACAACAGGTCTTCCATAATGTAGTCATTAAAGGTGTGTGTGTGTCTAGGTGTCGAGTCCTCTAATGGACACCTAGGGTTTGTAATCGTTTGATTACATTAATCGTTCGATTAAACCTTATGCAATGATAATGAATCGTTTGATTATTCCGCTGCGTACTACATGTTTTGTTCATTATTATTGTGTCAATTCCTAGATGAGGTCTAACAAGCCTTGAGCAAACGATCTTCACAAGTGGTATCAAAGGCAGGAGCTCATGATCTAGGGAATTTACAAGGTTCGTTGTCAAAGAAGAGCAGATTTGAAGCAGTTTTTAATAAGGTACGGTTTGGTTTTTACACTGGATGACAAAGTTTTTTTTTTAGATATGATGCGACAACGCAGTGAGTTAATGATGTTTGTCGATTTGGTCAAACGAATATTAATATATTCATGTGGATTCGTCCTTTGTAAATTAATTGAAGAAGAGTGTCAAATTACTTCTACACCTCGTACTGATTGAATATTAAAGTGATTGATTATTTTGTAGGACGGTGAATTTGGTGAGTTATTCAATAATTGGAGCTAAAGTGGGGCCGACTGATATAATTTATCAAAGTGCTTCAATGTCTTTCAATGGATGACGTGTATGATGTACCGAATGGAGATTAAATTAACCTCGTACTTATTTGTCGAGGTTTGGCGTTTATCTGCTTGGTCTATTAATTCAATTCTTGGCTCACTTTGTACTGATTGGTCAAATATCATTAATGGGTCTGATGTGCAACTGATCATGACATTATCATCAATATGTGGTCGAATTAATGGGGCTACGCTGATTCACAATTCGTGAGTGGGCCATGATTATTCAAAGTGTCTGCTGCTACTGAGTGACTCGTACAGGTCTGTTCTTTTAACAGTTTCAACTGCTCACTTAAAAATTAGTACTGCTCATAGCAGTTTGTACTGTTGTGATTAACAGTTAGTACTGCTTGGTTTTCACGTTAGTACTGCTCGACAACAGTTTGTACTGCTAGCTTTGGAGGTTGAAAAGTTTATACTGCTGGTTATAACCTTTGTACTGCTGGTTTGTACTGTTCGAGCATGGGCTTCTCAAAGTGATGGGAAGCATTTGTTATTGATTTGGAACTGGTGGTTCCAAAGCACACACACAAGGGAAGGTACACACACACAGAGAAGATTTTTGGTTTGGTTAAAGAACTATTTTTAATTCTACTTCTGCTTGGTTTCAAAAATTACTGTAGTCATTTTTCGAAAGCTATTTGGTGGTCTTCATGGATGGTACTACATGGTATTTGTTTCTATGGTGGTTGTTATTCGACAAGTTCTTTCAAATGGTTACTGTATGAGTTTTAGGGGAAGCTTTATTAACCATTTATATGCTACATCGAGGTGAAGGTTTTCATGATTATTCGTTGGTATTCTTACTGAATATTTGGAATTTTGATGTTTTGCGTTCATTTAATAAGTAAGCGTTTTGGTGTTCTTAATGGTGGGAAATTCAAGACATTGAAGGACTAGATTGGATGTATGGTACTGGTTGGTGATTATGATGATCATAGTTGCATGTTTCTTTTTCTTGTCCTAATTGAGTGTGTGATGAGTGTCTAAATACTCATCATTTTGTTCCCATTTAAACTGCAAAAACAGCCAAAAACACTTTGAAAAGTCACATAATGCAGAAAATATCATTTGGTTGTGTTTTTATGTGTTGCAAGTGAAAAATGATTGAAAATAAGTAAAAACGAACAAAGTTTGCACAATTGGCAATTCTAGTCCCTAAAGTTTCAAAAATGACAAAACAAGTCCCCCGGTTTTCAAAAATGGAAAAATATCTTTTATGGTACTTGTACTATTGAAACTTGGCATAAATGGTCTTTTTGATAAACTTGAGAAGTTTACACTTCTCACCCCTCAAAATCCAAAAAGTACACAAATGGTCCTTGGGCTTAAACCTACTACAACCAACCGGACCTTAAATAAAAATAAAACCCAAGCCCAACCATACCCCAGCCCAACTTCCTTTTGTTATAATACCGGGGTCAAAATACCAGTCAAACCCACCATCCCCTTCATCCCTTACCTCACAGCCCCACCAAAAACCAATACCGCCATTCCACCTAGCCGGTTTCAACCCTCCACCTGGCTACCTCCCTTCCAAGTCACCACCTACTCTATCCACCACCTATACCAGCCCACATCCTCATTAAATGCTTCCCCACCACTTTTGTCCCTAAACCATACTTTCCCCTGCTTTTCCTCACCAAAAGTACCAACTTGGCTATAATCCTTTCTGTAGTGTCTCCTAAACATATACAAGCCTCCAAGATGCATTTATTGCGAAATATCGGTTGCAAGGCACCTATATCAATTTTGGCGCCAAAATCAGTTTGAACGGATAGGATCATCTTGACTAATCCAACGGCCAAGATTATTGATGGGATTTGGTCAGAGACATGTGGGGAACCTTTTGAGTCTATAAAGAAGGAAGGAGAGGCAGAGATGAAAGATACCTAGTTTATTTTTAGTTCATGTATGTCATTTAAGCTAGTTTTCAATTTCCAGTTTATGATTAAGCTTTTAAGCATTGTATTAGGTTTCTTAAGTGTATTGTAAACGTTTTCAAGCAATCAATTTCAAGTTTCCAGTTTAAATTCATTTTATGCCATTCTTATGCTTAAATTCTCAAGTTCACTCTTATGTTGTTGTAGTTGATTATATGGACTGAAATAGATCACATAAGCTCCCATAAAGCTTCTGAAAGCTTTTAGAAACCATAAAACTCAGTTTAGTTATAAAAACCAAAAATACCAAAAAAATCACATATTTAGATAAAAAAATCAGAAATTCAATGAAAATGATGAAGAATGCTGGAGCAGGGTAAATCTTGGATGGCCTTTGGGTTCAGAAGTTGATTGGAAGGGTAATTCAAGTGGTCCTTGGTCCTTGTTCATGGTTCTCAGTTGAAGTTCAGTTGTAAGCAATTTTAAGAAATTTTTGCAATTCTCTGTATAAGTAGCATATACCTTAAACCTTTGTGTTCTTATGTTTCTTAGTAGTGGTTGAGTAGAATCATGCATTAAAACAGCTTGCTTGTTCATTAGAATCCATAGTTGCTAAAACCTTAGTTTTCACAGTCAAATTTGCACTTTGGTGATTTCTGTGTTTCATGCTTGTGTGCTTGTTGTTTTATGCTCATTTGTCCTTGTTATGTGCTAATTTGTAGGTTGGAATCAGTATTAAGGATTAATTAAGTGGTTTGCTTTGAAAACCTTGATTTCACTTTTTAAAGAGGGTGTTTGGAATCAGCTGATTATCTGAGTATAAGGTTGTTTGTGTGATTGTTCTTGTCTGATGTATTGCACTAATTGATCCAATATCTCAGTTTCATCATAAAATCCAGTTGCTCTTTGTGAAAAAGTCAAAATCATCTTGATTTGCACTTCAATTGTTATCTGTTGAACCAATTGATGCCATAATCCCCACATTAGTTCATAACTTGTTCATCTAGCCTAATTTCATCTTTAAATAGCTTAACATTACATAATCAGTAGTTAAAATCGATTCAAAGTTCATTTAAGTCAAACTTAGTTCATAATCAAAAAGTCAAATTTTCCTTAGGGCAGTTTTAGAATAAAATAGAAAATTTTCCATAGAGCTTATTACTTAGTTTCATAACTTGTGCTTGTAGGATTATAATCTTGTGTTGCTGTTCTTCATTAGTATATTTTTGTTTAATTTTATTAGCTTATTATAACTGCTTTTCTAGTGCTTAACTTTTAGCAATTTTTCCAAAAGCTCCCCTAGTGCACCAGTTTGCTCAGATTTTCAAAAGCTTGCATAAGCTTCATTTCTTAGCCTTAGCCTGTAATTTTTGGTTCTATGTGAAGCTTATCAGCCCATCTTTAAGTTCCAGCAATAATTTTCCCATTCCTAGCTTATTTGATAGGGCTGCAATCAGTTCTAAAGTTGTCCCATTTCTCAGTATGTAATGAGTTCTCAGTATTTGGGCATTTTTTCATAAGCTCATCATAAGCTCTCTAGTGGACCCCACAGTGAGAGCTTTAGCTTTTTGAATACCCCACCAGCCCATCTCAATCCCTCAGTGCTTATTTTGAGCTTTGGAGCTTTTGCCCCTAGCTTAATTTGCTTCCAAAAAACACTGCAGGCCTGTTTGGTTTGGTTGTTGGATTTGGATTTGCTTATTGGCTTATTGTAAGCTTATGAGTGTAATCCTTTGCTTCTTTTAGCTCATTCCTAGTTCATTTAACCTTTTTACATCTTATTTTCCCTTTGTGTCCAGCTTGTAGCTTGATTTGAGCTTATTTCCATTTTTAGCTTAAAAGCTCAACTGTTTAGCTCATAAGCTTCAAACTGCTTATTTTCTAAGTTATAAAATTTTTGTCTTCATTAAAGTTGTTCATTTTCAGTAGTTAAATAAGTTTGTAATAGAAAGTTTTAGATAAAAACCACTTTTAAGAAAGTGATAGCTTCTATTTAAGAAGCTTGAGCTTTTTAGCTTATTTTTCTGCTTTTTACTTAAGCACTTTCTGATTTTATATTTTTCTTAGCTTTCTGTCACCATAGGATAATTATAGAAAAAATTTCAGATTTTTCTTTATTAGTATAGTATTTATTAGAATTTAAATTAGTTAAAAAGTATTTAAAATAATAATTAATTAATAATAAATAGATAAAAAGCCTAAAAAATATATTTTCAGTTTTAAAATTCATTTTATAATATTTTAGATTTTTCTAAGTTTTAATTTTATTTTTCTAGGTCATTTTTATAATTTCTAGTATTTTAGTGTATTTAAAATAATTAATAAATAGTTTTTAATTAATAATAATTAGATAAATAGTGTAAAAAATAATTTTCTTTTTCTCAAAATTTTCTTTTATCATTAGGTTTATAAAAAAGTCACTTTTACATTTGTAGGGTTAAATCTGTTTCATTTTCACATTTTATTTTGTACATTTACGTTTATTTAAACGTACCTGTTCGTATTTCGTTTATACCCTTTTAGTGTAATCACCCAATCCCAATCATTTTGTTCACCTCTTTCAATAACACTTGATCACAAATCGTTCTAAGCACAATTTCACGCCTCGTTGGGATATAACGACCCAGGAAAACACTATACTCCTTGGTTTAGCATCGTGCCCAATTTGTTTGACTTTAGTTGACCGCATACGTGGTTGATTTTAGTTGACTGTTTGGGACCGATCAAAATTTTTGCGCCGCTGCCGGGGATGTGTGTTGCGTGTTCCTGAACGTTTGCAGTATCGTGTTGTTGATACCCAATCTGTGAATATCGTCTATATCCATATATAAAGCAAAATTCTCGTGAAGTTAATTCGTTTAACGGATCGAGTACCAAAAATATCGTATTTCAATCTTCCAAAAACATATAAAATACAAAAATATTTTTCTTTGTTTTCTATATATATATATATGACAAAAATAAAAATACAAAAAGATTTTCCGTTTTCTTTGTTAAATAATAAACAACAATAAAAATTTACCATCGAGAACCAAGACAGAGTACTACCTAACTGGGGGTACGACCATAATAAGTTCCCAAACCAAAGATTAAAACTTTCCTTTGTGTCACTTGCGAATATCGGCTCACCTTTGATTGATAAACAAACTATAAAGGAGGTTTAAGGAGGTCTTGACATTAAATTGCAGACCGAAAGGAGCGGGTTTTTAAGTGGTATTTATTGCCCACCTTTGCTCCTCCGCCACTCTGTGCGTTTTTCTTTCAGAGAGCTACCGTACGCTCGTTGATTATTGGTTTAAGTTCCCTGTGTTTTATCTCGATATTGTTTTAATTGGAATTGTTTTTATCTTCATCTTTTCAAAAATAATAAAAAACCCAAAAAGATTCTTCTTCCCTCAAATCATAATTCACTTTCCTGTGATATTCTTAGAGTCGATTTTAGTGAATGCGCACTCGTTCACAAACGAGACGAAATCGTCAACGTAAAAGCGTAACTGAGTTGCGTAATATTGTTGAAGATCCAGTCCAAAAAATGGACGACGATGAACCTAAGAATGATGCAGTTCCTGATCTCCGTACAATGGAGGAATTGTGTCAACCTACCATGCAAGGTAGAGGTGGACCCATTGCCACTCTTAATATCACGGCTAATGATTTTGGACTTAAGCATCATATGATACAGCAAGTCCAGAATTCGTGCCAATTCCACGGTCTACCTGGTGACGATGCAAATAAGCATCTTGACAAATTTCTTGCCGTCACCCAAACCATGAAACAGATTGGTGTCTCCGATGATGCCCTTCGTCTCACTCTCTTCCCATATTCGTTAACCCACCATGCTATTGCTTGGTATGATCGACTTCCCCGAAATTCGATTCACAGTTTTGATGAGTTGGTGACGAAATTTTTAGCCAAATACTTTCCACCATCCATGGTTACCAAGTTACGTAATGACATTAGCAACTTTCATCAGCTTCCCAACGAGTCTTTATTCGAAGCATGGGAACGCTATAAGCTTGCGATTGATCGGTGTCCTAACCACAATATGTTACAAGTTACCATAATAGATACCTTCTATAATTGTTTGACATTGAGACACCGAGATATCCTCAATGCTACTGCTGGTGGGACCTTTATGAAAAGGCGCCCCGAAGAGTGCTATGATCTCATTGAAAACATGACTGCCCACCATAACTTTTGGGATTCCTCAGCTGAGAAGGAGGAGTCATGTAGATCTACCACTCCGGCATCTTCTGAAATGGCGGCTCTCACGAAAAAATTGGACGATATGTCTACGGCTATGTTAAGAATGAGTCATAAACTCGACAATCAACAAGTCAAAGCCGTCACTCAAAGTTGTGAAACTTGTGGAGGTCCACATTCATATTCCGAGTGTCCAGCCTCCGGTGGCTACACTCAAGAGAACGTATATGCTGCTCAAGGTTCCTACAATACGGGAGGTACTAGTTACCAACCGCAAGGAGACCGTAATCTTCTTAGCTATCGTTCTAACAATTTCCTTGGACCACCCGGTTTCAATCATAACCAAAATGTCCCAAACCGTAACCAAAACCAAAACCAGAATCGAATGAACCAAGGTTATCAAAACCAAGGGAATTTCAATCAAAACCAAGGTTACCAAAATCATGGTAATTTCAACAAGAATCTGGGAAATCATAATCAGGGAAATGGTAATCCTAATCAAGGGAATTTTCAATCTCAAGGTTATAATCAAAATAACCGAGGCCAAAATTTTCCTATCCCACTTCAAACCATTCTCCCTACTCAAGCCGCACTTCCAGCTCCATCACCATCTGATGAGTGGAAGCAATTCATGAAATCTCAGGAAGAGATAAACAAGTTATTGGTCACCCAGATCTCTAACCTCCAAAACTCTTAAAATGATCGACCTTCGGGCTCAGGAAAACTTCCGAGCAACACGATCGCTAACCCGAAGGGCGATTTAAAGGCGATCACCACAAGAAGTGGAAAGAAAATTGATGGACCCTCGACTCCTATGCCCCCTCCACCGAGGGAAGTGAGTCGAGACACTAAGGTGACAACGGACAAGGTGCAATTCTCAAGCCCACGAAGTACCGCACACGTCCAACCTCAAAATGTCCAAATTCAAATTCCGGAACTCGATGTTCCGAAGACCAATCTTAAGCCTTCAATTCCATATCCTTCGAGGCTTAATGATCAGAAGCTCAAAGAAAAAACAAATCAACAGATGGAGAAATTCTTTGAAATCTTCAGTGAATTGCACTTTGACATAAGCTTCACAGATGCTCTCATTCTCATGCCCAAATTTGCATCTACACTTAAAAGCTTACTGAACAACAAAGATAAGTTGTCTGAAATGGCAAAAACCCCACTAAACGAACAATGCTCAGCGGTGCTCCTCAAAAAGCTTCCCGAAAAGCTCGGAGACCCCGACAAGTTTTTAATCCCATGTGATTTATTGGGGATGGTTCAGTGCTCAGCCTTGGCCGATCTTGGCGCAAGCATTAACCTTATGCCACTCTCAGTATGGGAAAAATTATCTCTTCCAAAGCTTACCGATACTTGCATGACACTCGAGCTAGCGGATCGTACTATAAAACATCCGAAAGGGATAGCCGAGGATGTCATTATGAAAGTAGGAAAGTTCCACTTTCGTTGTGGTAGACTTTGATGCCGATCCCCGAGTTCCACTCATACTGGGGAGAGCTTTCTTAAGAACAAGTCGTGCTATCATCGATGTATACGCTGAAGAATTAACCATTCGGGTTGATAATGAAGAAACCACGTTTAACATAAATCAGGACTCTAAATCTCGAACCACCAAATGCAACATTGCTACGGTTGATCATAAATCTGATACCGCATCTACTTCCAAGAGAAGTGATTTGATACTTTCTAGATTTGAGGTTAAGAGTCTTTCACAAAAACGTGCTGAGCTCAAAGCAAGGGGAATTACCCTTGGTTCAAACAAATGGTTTGAAAGTTGTACCACAGAAGTTAAAAGTGTTTTTGACTACGATGAACTAGAATCGGAGATCACATCGGAAGTGGTGAAAACTGCTAGCTCTAAGAGCACACCACTTGTCCCACCTCCGGAATCAGTTTATCGTGTTGAAATTGTTGATTCTGTGGATGAAAATCCCACCATTGCCGACTCTTCCCCTTCTCTCACTCCATTTGAGGGAAGTGATTCCATTTTGGAAGAGATCGAGGCTTATCTCAAGAGTGATTCATTCCTACCAGGAATTGATGACGCTGAGATCGATCCTGAGGGGGACATTCTTTTTCTAGAAAGTTTGCTAAACAAAGATTCATCTCCCCCTCTTCCACCAAAGCAACTTCATAATGAGGAAATCAAGTCAGTTGAGAAAACTGATAAATTTCCTGAGATCAAGTTTAAAGACTTGCCTCCTCCACTTGAATATGCAATTCTTGAGGAGGAAGTTCTTACCTTGATTGCTATTCAGCTCTCTCTTCTTCCCTTCACCTACCCGGTGATTTCTCTTATCCTTCACTCATTCGGGAGTGAGGATATCACCTTTGACCCCGGCATTTTTCATCTAACATTGGTTTAAAGCCGGGTATATATCTCATCGGTGTGGAACTTTCAGGTACTTCAATGTTTATCCAAACATCTTGAATGAAAGTCCGATGGAGATTGTTTCTTCCACTTGCTTCCCCATGAACCAATGAATACGGGGTCGAGTCAAGCTAGCGACTCGGTGAACAAAAACAGTAGCACCATATGGGTTTTCACCCATGTTCCACCTAAGTGTGGGGGAGATACCCCACATGTTGTATATATGTATATATCATCATCAAAAAAAAAAAAAAAAAAAAAAAAAAAAAAAAAAAAAAAAAAAAAAAAAAGAATGAATGAGAAAATTGTATATATAAAAAAAAAAAAATTAATGGCTAGTAATATTTCTTTCTTACGTTCTAAGTGTCGGCATAACAGCCGGTACTTTGAATATTGAGGGCAATATTCAGTTCTAAGTGTGGGGGGAATTCTAGCGAATTTTACCATCTAATACCCCCATTTTGGCCAAAATTTTAAAATTTTTTTTCTCACTTAGAACGCAATAAATGGTTATCAGTCCACCATGTCTAACCCACATAAGGACTGGCTAATCCCGGAGCAAACGGCTCTGGGTAAAGATTTCTCAAATCTGTTGACGGCTGACAATTTGCCTAAAATTGTATGGTATTCAACTCACCATATCTTTATAAGTGAAGAGTTGGCTAGCCCGCAAGGTTATGGCTTGTGGTAAAGGCATTGGAAATCCATAATTGGTAATCAGCTCAACAAAGATAATAACTGTATTTTATCTAAGAGTTGGCTAGTCCAGAAGCAAACGGCTTTTGGTAAAGACAAATCAAATCCGTTTACAGCTGGTGATTTGCTTAAAATCATTTAGTTATCAGTGTACCAAAGTTCTTACTTGAACTGAAACATTTGGCTACTCCAGAAGTGATGGCTTTTTGTAAAGAGTTAAAATCCATTAAATTTTCACAAAAGATTGCTAGGGACTAGCAATAGTTTAGTGTGGGGGATTGATGAGTGTCTAAATACTCATCATTTTGTTCCCATTTAAACTGCAAAAACAGCCAAAAACACTTTGAAAAGTCACATAATGCAGAAAATATCATTTGGTTGTGTTTTTATGTGTTGCAAGTGCAAAATGATTGAAAATAAGTAAAAACGAAAAAGTTTGCACAATTGGCAATTCTAGTCCCTAAAGTTTCAAAAATGACAAAACAAGTCCCCCGGTTTTCAAAAATGGAAAAATATCTTTTATGGTACTTGTACTATTGAAACTTGGCATAAATGGTCTTTTTGATAAACTTGAGAAGTTTACACTTCTCACCCCTCAAAATCCAAAAAATACACAAATGGTCCTTGGGCTTAAACCTACTACAACCAACCGGACCTTAAATAAAAATAAAACCCAAGCCCAACCATACCCCAGCCCAACTTCCTTTTGTTATAATACCGGGGTCAAAATACCAGTCAAACCCACCATCCCCTTCATCCCTTACCTCACAGCCCCGCCAAAAACCAATACCGCCATTCCACCTAGCCGGTTTCAACCCTCCACCTGGCTACCTCCCTTCCAAGTCACCACCTACTCTCTCCACCACCTATACCAGCCCACATCCTCATTAAATGCTTCCCCACCACTTTTGTCCCTAAACCATACTTTCCCCTGCTTTTCCTCACCAAAAGAACCAACTTGGCTATAATCCTTTCTGTAGTGTCTCCTAAACATATACAAGCCTCCAAGATGCATTTATTGCGAAATATCGGCTGCAAGGCACCTATATCAATTTTGGCGCCAAAATCAGTTTGAACGGATAGGATCATCTTGACTAATCCAACGGCCAAGATTATTGATGGGATTTGGTCAGAGACATGTGGGGAACCTTTTGAGTCTATAAAGAAGGAAGGAGAGGTAGAGATGAAAGATACCTAGTTTATTTTTAGTTCATGTATGTCGTTTAAGCTAGTTTTCAATTTCCAGTTTATGATTATGCTTTTAAGCATTGTATTAAGTTTCTTAAGTGTATTGTAAACGTTTTCAAGCAATCAATTTCAAGTTTCCAGTTTAAATTCAGTTTATGCCATTTTTATGCTTAAATTTCAAGTTCACTCTTATGTTGTTGTAGTTGATTATATGGACTGAAATAGATCACATAAGCTCCCATAAAGCTTCTGAAAGCTTTTAGAAACCATAAAACTCAGTTTAGTTATAAAAACCAAAAATACCAAAAAAATCACATATTTAGATAAAAAAATCAGAAATTCAATGAAGATGATGAAGAATGCTGGAGCAGGGTAAATCTTGGATGGCCTTTGGGTTCAGAAGTTGATTGGAAGGGTAATTCAAGTGGTCCTTGGTCCTTGTTCATGGTTCTCAGTTGAAGTTCAGTTGTAAGCAATTTTAAGAAATTTTTGCAATTCTCTGTATAAGTAGCATATACCTTAAACCTTTGTGTTCTTATGTTTCTTAGTAGTAGTTGAGTAGAATCATGCATTAAAACAGCTTGCTTGTTCATTAGAATCCATAGTTGCTAAAACCTTAGTTTTCACAGTCAAATTTGCACTTTGGTGATTTCTGTGTTTCATGCTTGTGTGCTTGTTGTTTTATGCTCATTTGTCCTTGTTATGTGCTAATTTGTAGGTTGGAATCAGTATTAAGGATTAATTAAGTGGTTTGCTTTGAAAACCTTGATTTCACTTTTTAAAGAGGGTGTTTGGAATCAGCTGATTATCTGAGTATAAGGTTGTTTGTGTGATTGTTCTTGTCTGATGTATTGCACTAATTGATCCAATATCTCAGTTTCATCATAAAATCCAGTTGCTCTTTGTGAAAAAGTCAAAATCATCTTGATTTGCACTTCAATTGTTATCTGTTGAACCAATTGATGCCATAATCCCCACATTAGTTCATAACTTGTTCATCTAGCCTAATTTCATCTTTAAATAGCTTAACATTACATAATCAGTAGTTAAAATCGATTCAAAGTTCATTTAAGTCAAACTTAGTTCATAATCAAAAAGTCAAATTTTCCTTAGGGCAGTTTTAGAATAAAATAGAAAATTTTCCATAGAGCTTATTACTTAGTTTCATAACTTGTGCTTGTAGGATTATAATCTTGTGTTGCTGTTCTTCATTAGTATATTTTTGTTTAATTTTATTAGCTTATTATAACTGCTTTTCTAGTGCTTAACTTTTAGCAATTTTTCCAAAAGCTCCCCTGTGCACCAGTTTGCTCAGATTTTCAAAAGCTTGCATAAGCTTCATTTCTTAGCCTTAGCTTGTAATTTTTGGTTCTATGTGAAGCTTATCAGCCCATCTTTAAGTTCCAGCAATAATTTTCCCATTCCTAGCTTATTTGATAGGGCTGCAATCAGTTCTAAAGTTGTCCCATTTCTCAGTATGTACTGAGTTCTCAGTATTTGGGCATTTTTTCATAAGCTCATCATAAGCTCTCTAGTGGACCCCACAGTGAGAGCTTTAGCTTTTTGAATACCCCACCAGCCCATCTCAATCCCTCAGTGCTTATTTTGAGCTTTGGAGCTTTTGCCCCTAGCTTAATTTGCTTCCAAAAAACACTGCAGGCCTGTTTGGTTTGGCTGTTGGATTTGGATTTGCTTATTGGATTATTGTAAGCTTATGAGTGTAATCCTTTGCTTCTTTTAGCTCATTCCTAGTTCATTTAACCTTTTTACATCTTATTTTCCCTTTGTGTCCAGCTTGTAGCTTGATTTGAGCTTATTTCCATTTTTAGCTTAAAAGCTCAACTGTTTAGCTCATAAGCTTCAAACCGCTTATTTTCTAAGTTATAAAATTTTTGTCTTCATTAAAGTTGTTCATTTTCAGTAGTTAAATAAGTTTGTAATAGAAAGTTTTAGATAAAAACCACTTTTAAGAAAGTGATAGCTTCTATTTAAGAAGCTTGAGCTTTTTAGCTTATTTTTCTGCTTTTTACTTAAGCACTTTCTGATTTTATATTTTTCTTAGCTTTCTGTCACCATAGGATAATTATAGAAAAAATTTCAGATTTTTCTTTGTTAGTATAGTATTTATTAGAATTTAAATTAGTTAAAAAGTATTTAAAATAATAATTAATTAATAATAAATAGATAAAAAGCCTAAAAAATATATTTTCAGTTTTAAAATTCATTTTATAATATTTTAGATTTTTCTAAGTTTTAATTTCATTTTTCTAGGTCATTTTTATAATTTCTAGTATTTTAGTGTATTTAAAATAATTAATAAATAGTTTTTAATTAATAATAATTAGATAAATAGTGTAAAAAATAATTTTCTTTTTCTCAAAATTTTCTTTTATCATTAGGTTTATAAAAAAGTCACTTTTACATTTGTAGGGTTAAATCTGTTTCATTTTCACATTTTATTTTGTACATTTACGTTTATTTAAACGTACGTGTTCGTATTTCGTTTATACCCTTTTAGTGTAATCACCCAATCCCAATCATTTTGTTCACCTCTTTCAATAACACTTGATCACAAATCGTTCTAAGCACAATTTCACGCCTCGTTGGGATATAACGACCCAGGAAAACACTATACTCCTTGGTTTAGCATCGTGCCCAATTTGTTTGACTTTAGTTGACCGCATACGTGGTTGATTTTAGTTGACTGTTTGGGACCGATCAGTGTGTACAAAAAAGGGAAGAAGATATTGAAGTTTGCAGCTTGAAGATCCTTGATGGTATGCATGGCTTAAGGGGAAGATCATCTTTCATTAGTCGTTGGTTTTGTCACATCAACTAGGGGAAGATTGTTAGCAATTAAATATGAGTTGATATTGACAAAAGATGAAAGATGGAGGAGAATTATGAAGACAAAGATAAAGGACCTTAATTGTAATATTTAATATCTTTGTAACCCTAATCCTATCCTATATAAAGAGGACATGGGACGTAGGTTTATGTACACAACAACAGGTCTTCCATAATGTAGTCATTAAAGGTGTGTGTGTGTCTAAGTGTCGAGTCCTATAATGGACGCCTAGGGTTTGTAATCGTTTGATTACATTAATCGTTCGATTAAACCTTGTGCAATGATAATGAATCGTTTGATTATTCCGTTGCGTTCTACATGTTTTGTTCATTATTATTGTGTCAATTCCTAGATGATGTCTAACAAGCCTCGAGCAAACGATCTTCACTGAATGGATTGAAGAATTATAACAAGTCCTAAATCCTTGGAAGCGGATAATAGTACATTACTATTAGCTTATCAAGCTCGCAACGGTCGATACAAATTCGGAAAAATCCACATAACAAATTACTAGTCGAGAGGAGTTCATAGCCCAAAGAATGATTCGTATGCACGCTATGGCGGATACACATAAGCCCACTCATTTATAATTCGTCACTTAAATAAAGAGGCGTCCCAATCCATGTAAGTAAGGAATTATAAACTTATGGTTCGGCGGTTTATAATTTTCTTATTCAAATGAAGAGGCATCCCAATCCATTTCAATAAGATGATTATAAATCATCTTACTTATGTATTGCCGACACAAAACACAATAAAAACAACACCAAATGCTATTCTTCAAAATCATAGGAAGTAACGAGAAAAAGAATGAGACGTTAGTCAATCACGTTTCAAAAGTAAGTGTCAAAAGGTAGCACGATCCGAGGTAACAAATTTAAAGTCATACTCCCATCAACTGGAAGAGTTCAACACGATGGATTACGAAGCAATATATACGCTACTTTATTTAATTCCTTTCGATGATATTGAAATTCTGTGTAGTTTGTCAATTTCACTAGTTATCTTATCATTCGAGTCCACTCGAGGATTAAGGTATAATACTTATATGGCTTAAGTCAAAAAGCTGATGGAAAATTTTATAAAATTGCCGCACTAATCGGGTCGCCATTTCTAAACCGTGAAGGCTATAATTATGAACTTTATATACTTAGAAAGGTACGACTCTGTACTATATGAAAATATAGGCCTCACTAAGCTGAGAATCTCAGAACATGAGTGAAATTACTAATTTACCCCTGTGTCTCTATGCAGTTGTTTCCAGCATCCAAATAAGTTTAGCAAAATGAGTGTATCTTTTTATCTACAGGTCCTATGGGCATGAATCCAATCGGAGAAGTTTTGCTTATGTCTTGGCTAAATTTCATTCAAAAGGACCAGGTAGTAGAAATGCTTAAATCTAGGTGTTTTTGGCCTTAGAAAACTGACAGGAAACTTCTGGACATGTTATAGTGTGGATTTTCTCCAAAAATCATCGGGATGAATTAGGACATGAGGTGTTTGGCAAAATGACGCTGAGACATAGATCTATATCCCTATATTTTTATTTTAGGTTCAAAACTTACTAAGGTAAAATGGGTGAGTCGTTTTCCAACAGATACTAATTTAGACAGATTCACCTTTCAAAGCCATGTCTTTCTAGTTCTCCTAAGCTAGGTTTTGTGGTTCAATTATAGAAACTAATTATGAAAAATTCTTAAGTGGATCAAATATTAATATGTACAGGAAACAAAGTGGTTTTTAAATAAATCTTGAGGTGATTATAAAAGTAAAACAAAATGGAAGCAGGACTAGTAATCAAAATGTAGCTAGCAACTCTTGCATTTAACAACTCAATCAAACCTAATTACCTATCTAACTCTTATATTCCTATGAAAACTTGATTAATTCTTCCAACATAATTCAAGCAAGAGTTGTTTAATCTATCCTATAAATTGTTATAAATAAATCAAAGTATAAAGGGTTTTAATGAAAAGAAAAGGTTAGGAAAAATTACTTATACTCTAGGGCTTCAAGTCTTACACCAATGTGACTAGAAAATCAAACTCCAAGAGGGTTGTTTGGTCTTGAAGGCTCACGAAGATAAAAAAAAATGGTAGGGATAGTATGCAGAATGCTCAGAAAACATGAGTTCACGGGGAGTAAGACAACCAATAGAAATTGATAAACTACAACATGTTTGATGTTATATTAAATGATATTACATACGGTTATGAAAGAGTTTAGAGACCATTTTAATCACAAACAATGTATGAGAAATAAGAGAGACCATTGTAATCACCTACAATGTCTGATAAATAAGAGAGACCATTGTAATCAATACAATGTCTGATAAATAAGAGAGAGCATTGTAATCACTTACAATGTCTGATAAATAAGAGAGACCATTGTAATCACATACAATGTCTGATAAATAAGAGAGACCATCGTAATCACATACAATGTCTGATAAATAAGAGAGACCATTGTAATCATATACAATGTATAGAAGATTTTAGTATTCACATGGAGAAACATCATAAAAAAAATATAGCGATGCTTTAGGAATAAGCAAGATAGTCGAACAATATCTTAAGTACATATAGTAATATTCACTATACGTATACGTATAACAAGGGTGCACTTGAAGATGTGTATAAATTTCCGGATGGAAATTCGCAATGCTCATGGATAACATAAAATACACCAAGGAAGTTTAGTGCACAAAATGTTACATATATAAGAAGTGATACTTTCGCGGATTATCGGACGAGTTAAGAAATAATTATAGTGCTTCTATAATTATCCTTAGTATAATATAATAAAGATATATACTCAATAGAGTAATAGGAAATTTAGGAAGTAGGCGCGCATGGATATCGGACAAGATGATGGAACTCATGACTTTTGAAAAATGAATGGTTATAGTCTAGGCTTTTAAAAGAAAATGACCAGGTTCACTATAATTTGTGCTCTGGTACCAATCTATAACACCCCATTTTCGGAACGCAGCTGAATACAACATGGGGTGCTATTTATTAGTCACATAGTACAAGTATAATAAACGAACTCAAAATAGAGACTTTTAAAATAAATTTTCACATTTGATAATATCAGAGTCTAACAAAACAAGGTCCCAAAAGTTTTACACGACAAAAATGTTCAAAAACAATCTAAGTTTAATCATAACATAAGTTTTTAAATTTTTATCGAATGTAAATTTTAAAACAGAGTCCATTCTTGTTGATATCCATATCCTTGCGCCGCCCATCCAAGCATTAAACAATTACGGACCTGAGATAAAACATGCTAAAAAGTCAACATAAAGTTGAGTGAATTCATAGAGTTTAATAAGTAATATGTTGAATACAAGCATTATTCATAAATTGACATGTAACGAATACAAGTCGGGAAATAAGATTATAGCATCGAGCCCATGGCACCGAACCTTGACTTAAATTTAATGATGCCCCTTAGAGGTAAATTTGCCAATTTACTAAGAAATTCTCAATATTATGCTACCCGTTTCAATATGAGCGCTACTCACCAGACAGGCTTGTCAAGCCAAATATGCATATTCATAATACTACCGGTTCCAACGGAATTAACGGTTCATGAAATTAGGGACTTGAATGGCAAAAGATTACTCAATAACTATAATCATGTAATCGGGTCAAGCATACCAAAATCTACTTGTATTCAGTTTGTAAAACTAGTATGTATCCCCCTCGCGAGGTTTATAAAACATTAAAATGAGTAAAGGCGAGGCTATGAACTCACCGTAAGCAAAGTGAACGATCAAGTGAGGTAGTGAAGAAATAACCGCAAGAGTCCTACGAGCAACCTAGATATATACGCGTCTTAGTTTCTAAAAATAATAATACAATTATTTCTATATGCTATATAAGTTATAATCTCAATTATGCTTGGTACATAATCTAAATAATTGTCAAAATATAATTTGGCATTTAAAAATGATTTAAAAGTTTCAAATATATTTCTTACAAAATTTCAAGTTTTAAACTTATTTTTGTCCCTAAGTCCAACATAAGTCATAAAGGTTCAATTTAAGTCTAAGGGTTCAATTTTAGTCAAAGGGGTTCAATTTTTAGTCAAAAAGTTCAGATTAAGTCTAAAGGTTCAAACTATATTAGGTGGTTCAAAAATAAAACTTAAGGGTCCAAATTCGTTAGTCATTACTCTTTTCATACTTTTTAATCACAAAGCTGATGAAATTTTATACTCTTGTTCACTTTCAAAAATTTATAACTCACAAACCGTAAATTGAAAAATCATGTTCTTTATATCCCTAGTTTCCTTTAAGTCCCTAGTTTACTGTAAAAATAAGTCTACTAAAAAATTTGCAGGTATAACCACTTTTTTTAAATTTTCTTTATAGGTCAGTCCTAAAGGTAAATGGGACTGAGTTTTACGTCTTACCAAATCAGTCATAACTTAAAATCTACGGGTCCTATGAAGGTGAGGCCAATCGGAGGTGGTAGCTCTATTTGTCTAGTACAGGCTACATATTTACTTTTCAAATAGTTATGGCATAAAACTTTATTTTTTCCCCGAATGCCAACAGTATACAAAATCTGACCCTTTTTACCGTAAAATTCATAGTTTAATCATCGGGTGTCGTCAAGGAAATCACCACTCGGGGAAATGACCACAAGACATAAATCTACAGCTATATATTTTTATTTTAGGTCCAAAGTCTACTGATCAGTACAGTTAATTCCATTTTTGCCCCTGAACAGAAAACTATTTTGGAATACAAGTCCTTTTAAGGTTTTCTAGTAATCTAGCCTATGTACCAAGTATAACCAAGCATAATAAACTTATATATCATATAAAATACATCAAGAAACAATATATTTACAGAAGTAAAAATGAATAGTGTGAGTGTTTGGTATCCTTACAATAATGGATGAATGAAAAACAAGAACAAAATAAGGACAAGAATACAAAAACCCTAGAATCACCAACACAATCAACATCCAAGCTCCAAATCTTTTACCCAACCTTAATAACCCTTAATAACCTTGCAAGAACACTTCTTAAAACTCTTGCAATCTTTAAAGAACTCAGCCCTTGAACCCAAGAAAAGATGATGTTGATGATGATTATGAAGAAACAAACCCGAGAACTAGCTAGGAATTACAACACCTTCAATCCAAGATCAATATATTTGGTAAAATTTGAAATAAAATAGTTTTTGGAGATGTTGTAATTCATTGATGAAGAGAGAAAAAAATAAAATGTGTTATTGTGGTGATAAAAATGAGGAAAGTAGTAAAGTGTATGTGTCTAGTCATGTAAGAATGGCTCAACACTTGTTCAAAATGAAGGACAAGTGCCTCTTGTGTTTGCATGGGCATGGATAATGAGGGGGTAAGAAGGGTGAGTGGAGCTTTTATCATTAATTTGAGTATATGTTTGTTATAAAGTGTAGTTTTGATCCCGGTAATTCAAAACGTGGAGTTTTTAAGATGCGTAACGTAAAACCGGGTAGTGTAAAATTATAGAAATTTTAAAAAATGTTAAAACTTGTTATCATAATCTATTTTAGTAATTTAGATGAGTGGTGAGTTCATCGGAGGATTTAAATGTGGTTAGAACATAAAAATGTAGGTTTAGATCGCGTAAGACGTAAAAGGTGCAAGGTTTACGTAAAAATGGAAAAAGTAAAAAGTGACTTTTTAAAATAGGATTGTAAGGAACTAATGATGCATAAAAAGTGTAGAGTGGACATAGTCTAGTGTCGGTTGAATTAATTGTATGTGTCATGACGTACGCGGATAACTTCCGACGAAGTTAATTATTTAAAAATAGAATAGTTAGGTAATTAAAATAGAAAAAATAATGACATGAAATTACGAAATGTCACATAAACATACATCAGTTCAGACTACCATCTCAGACCAAGTTATTTGTTATAGTTACATGTTGTAGTTAACATTCCCATTGCCATAGAACACAAAACCAAAGTATGATCGCACGCCTCCACTATATCAACACCCCTTTTTTCAAGCTCCACACGAACCGGCAATCTACCTTTCAAAGCTCTCCATACAAACATGTTTACCTTTTTTCAGCACGAGCTTGGTCCAAATCGTCTCTTGGCTATCGCTTCCCACACACAAAGTTCTTTCCTCCACCATGAAGATTCCACCTCCAAAGATCCCTACAAACATCAGAGATCGAAACATTTTGTAACACTCCTAAAAGATCCTCTACATCCCCACATGCTCTCCCTCTAAGATTCCTAACCCAATCCCATTCCCATTTCAAAACTCCATCCAACCATCTCCCCAAGTTGTAGTTACATGACTAAACCATCTCAAACCAACTTACATGTTGTCGTTACATTAGTTCAGAGTACAAAAAAATAATTACAACCAACATATAAACCATAATCTATTCGACATCTGTATTCACAGCCACCTTATACTTCCAAAAGTATCTTACCATGTGCTCTCGATAGGCTAACGCTACCTGAAGAGGATCATCAACCTTCATACTCAAGTTGTTACCTAACCTGTGCAAAAAAATGCATACCTAAACTCCACAGTCACCATATTCATTAGCTTGTCTAGGGACATTATCTGCCACTCGAAAAGTGATCTTATAATTTGCAGCAGATATGGATTTGGCGTCGAAAACTTTACACGACTTTAGATACTTGGGGAGAATTTTCTCGAAACTGGCCCTCATCTTCAGATTGTCCTTTCTGGTCTCTGGATCTGGCGTACCAAGTGAGTCGTAAATAGTTACGACTCCGGTACTAATTTCTAGCTGTGCCAGAAAATAGTGGTCTGATGGAACGTTGACCGGAAAGTAGACCTGCATTTGAAAACAAAAATACTATGATTAAAAAAAATGACAAATATTTAAAAGAACAAATGCAATTTATATACCCACCTTATCAACACTAGTCCATGGCACAGGATACCGTTCTCCATTTGCGTAATAGGCACGCATAGTTCCCTGGAGAAGAGTAGTCGAGAAGAAGGGACCCGCCATAGCCCAATCAACATTGGCTGGTCTGAAGTGCCACATTAGATCAACCCAAAGATCCAAATGCTGTAAGGTTTATATAAGTATCATACTGTTAAACTATTAAAATATAAATCCATTGTATTATGTAAACTAATTAAATATTTAATAAAACACAGGAACCAACTGATTAATTTAGTACCTCATCCCCAAGCCATCCTCCTTTGTGACCTCTTCTATATCCCAACAAAGCTCTCCAAAATTGGCGACGAACAACAATGTCGAATTTACACCAAGAAAACGTATGAGCTGTCTTTCTTCCTTTTTACAGAAAAAGCTCCATACATTTTGGCTTAATTACCTTGTTAGGTGCCTTCTTGTTACTAAGGAAACCAGTAGGACGTGACAAATTCTGAAAAAAAAAATTAAATAAAACATATTAATGCTTCGTCTAGTACCTTTAATTACCAAAATCCTATATGACCAATTGAGTTAAGTTGTAGTATACCTCTACCCAAGGTTCCAACTGACTCACAGGGGGGAAACTAACTACTTTATTTAGTCTTTTGGAACGCCTATTGGGCACTGGTGGAATTGTAGTTGGTAGGTTAACATAGGGTGTGAAAACGTAGAAGGGGGGTGAATACGTTGCCGTTTTAAAATCTTAAAACTTGTTGTATCAAATACCCGATTAAGCTTGTTCTAATATGAAAGATGCCACTTGTAGTTTATGACTAACAAAAAAGTATCACAACACAAACAAACATATAATGAAAACATAAAAGTAAAGTGGTAAGTAAAAGAAAGCGCAAACCGAACACGATGATTTATAGTGGTTCGGTCACGGAGCTCCTCTCCGCCAAACTCCACTCCCCGAGTACCCAACTCGAGAGTTACTTCACTAGATCAACAAGCTCCCTTCTCGGCGAAGAAAACCTTACAATCGTCGCTTACACTTTTTCCGGTACAAAGCTAACTACCGGGTTCTAGTTCAAGGTAGAACAAACCTAACGTCGCCTTTACAATTTCTGATACTAAGCTAGATGTCGACTTCTTTTACAAGGGTACAACCACTGCCATCGTCGCTTATACTTTTTTCGACACTAAGCTAGATGTCGAGTTCTTTTACAAGGGTACAACCACTCCCGCTATGTTTTAAGGCCCAACATAGAAACCTTGTGTTTTATGGCAAAAAAACATAAACCACCTAATCTAGTTTGGTGTTTAGATTGTGATGCTATGATGTTTACAATGATGATCCATACCATAAGTATATCATGGATATGAATGACTAATCTAAATGAACTTCCATTGAAAGGAAGCCTTCAATGGATGAAGATGACAAGTTCCCTAAACTTGTTGTGATGGATCTTCATATATGTGGAATCTACATGAACTTCTTGAATAAGAAGTCTTCAATCATTGAGGATGTCAAGTGCCCTTGAATCTTCATATGTTGGAATGCTTTGGTGGATGATGACTTCAAGATCTCCTAACCTTCTTGGTGGATCAGGAAGTATGCTATGTTAGTGATGGATGATAACTCACGAGCTCTGAGCTTGCTTCACAGGATCATTACGAGTGTATGCTTACAACATAATGAAAGTTAGTGTAGAAACTAAGAACATGCTAAAGATAGTTTCTTGGATCGTTTTGAGCCTTAGGGTTCAACAATAACAATGAATAATCATGCAGCGGAATAAGAACAAATCAATTTTTATTGACACAAAGTTTCTCTTTATCACACCACGCCTAAACTATTATTTGATCTGAATAATACGGTTACACTATCTTGTAACAGGGATCAAGAGATCCTTGAGGCGACAACACAAAAACTAGTCTAGTCTAGGCGTTTACAAGTTACTACGCCCTAGACACACACACACACACTTTTATTGACTACATTATGGAAGACCTAATAAACTAATTACCCATGTCCTCTTTATATACTAGAGGATTAGGGTTTACAATTAGGAAACATGATACAATAAGTAAACTAAATAAATCTTCCATCTTTTTGTAGTTTTCCTTCTTGTCACTTTAAGCCCTTCATGTTTCATTCTTCTTGTTTTGTATCATCAAATCTATAAAACCCAACAGTTAGTAACATTATGATCATTATAAAGCAGCAGTATGAATCAAAAGCTCAAATAAAATAATACGTACCAAATCAGTCCTACTTGCCTCGAATCTCACCGTTCCATTAATGAAACATGAACTGCCCCACAAACTATCATCGATCCACCAATAAAAATTCGATCAATCAGCATGCGACAATCGATTATACCATATAATATTGATCCCATCATCTCAACCAGTTTAATAAAGTGAATAAATTATATTTAGAGACCACATGCAGTACGACAATTCTTCATTAATATTTCAATGTGATAAGTCGTCTGGCCCACAATCACATGTATACCGATAATAAATGATCAACAGCAACACCAATTTCATTAAAAAATTTGATCATTAGTTTCGATAATTAGTTTAATAACTTCATAGCCCCATATATTGAATTCGACCAATAACGATAATATAATAATCGATCCACAAATTTTTCCACTTGAACAAAATTAATGGGATATAAAATCTTCACGACAATTCAATTAAATATATTACTGACTGAATTAATTCAACTACCTTAACATAAAACAACAGATCTCATCCAATGAATATTGAACTTTAATTAAGAATCGCTTGTTGTCCCACACCGACTTGAAAATTGCTACTGACTATCAAAATAATCCATGATCTTTTGTATCTTGTCGCCAAAAAAAAATCTTTTTCGACAATAAATCATCTTTCAAAACTGCTATCATCCACGAAAATAAAAACCTTGTAACATCCCTAGATCGAGAGCCCCCCGCTCTGATACCACCTGTAGAAACTAAGAACGTGATAAAGATAGTTTCTTGGATCGTTTTGAGTCTTAGGGTTCAACAATAACAATGAATAATCATGCAGCGGAATAAGAACAAATCAATTGTTATTGACACAAAGTTTCTCTTTATCACACCACGCCTCAACTATTATTTGATCAGAATAATACGGTTACACTATCTTGTAACAAGGATCAAGAGATCCCTGAGGCGACAACACAAAAACTAGTCTAGTCTAGGCGTTTACAAGTTACTACGCCCTAGACACACACACACACTTTTATTGACTACATTATAGAAGACCTAATAAACTAATTACCCATGTCCTCTTTATATACTAGAGGATTAGGGTTTACAATTAGGAAACATAATACAATAAGTAAACTAAATAAATCTTCCATCTTTTTGTAGTTTTCCTTCTTGTCACTTTAAGCCCTTCATGTTTCATTCTTCTTGTTTTGTATCATCAAATCTATAAAACCCAACAGTTAGTAACATTATGATCATTATGAAAGGGTGATTACTGTATGATTCTACATGGTTTGCTACTGATCTAAATGTATGCAAAGGGTAGAGGGAATGTGTGTTCTAGTGGGTTTCAGAATAATGGGTAAACAATGGGCTACTATTTATAAGAAAACTGTTCAAACAGCCCGCGGATTTGGCGGACCCAGATGCAGGGGTCCGTCCATTGAACCATTTGGTTCCGCCAGTCTCTAATAGGCAATCTTCCAAATATCTTTCCGTATCTAACCAAGATCTTACACAATCTAATCCTTTGCTTAAACATCTTTCCAAGATATTACCTAAATCTTCCAAGAGATCTAAAGATCTTCTAAATGATGTATGCCATGATGTCATGAACATATTTCTATTTTAAGAATTAAAATGTAAATAATGTAAATGTATATATGTATGTCCTATGTATATACTAGCTTAACTAATTTATGTTTACCAATATGTATCATGTTAGTTTGACACCTAAAGTGTACTTATCCTATTAATCTTAGGAAACATGATGTACAAGTAAAAGTACTTGTATATGCAAAATGTGAAATGAGGTTCTAAGTTGAATGATTAGCCTTTTAAGATACTTATTGACCTATCCGTATTTTAAACATTCTAAATGGTTTGTTAAGGGTTTGATCATAATGCCACATAACAAACATGTACGAACCTGTGTTGTACCATACGAGGACTCGAGAGGTGTTGAATGTATGTTGAGACAAAATAAGACTACAAGTAACTTGTACATTTTACGTTATCTATCAAGTTACATGTTTGTCATCAATCAAAACAAACGAGATTGCTTGCATTAACAATCTCCCCCTTTTTGATGATGACAAAATATGTAAACGTGATAGAAAGTAAAATGTAAAAAAGTTACTTGTGTCCGTACTACCTTTTACATTATCTTCTCTACCTTCCCCGTTTACACCTTTCTCAACTCTTCTCCCCTATTACTTTCTCCGTTTACACCTTTCTCCCCCTTTTGTCGAAACAAAAAGGGTGTGTCCTTCGAGTTAACTTCATTTCTACCCGAAATGGCGAGCTTGCATCATCCCTAGTGAAGTTAAATTGACTACTATAATCTTCTATGGTTGTTGCGTCCCCTAGGTTGATAGTGGATCCATGGATCAGATTTAGACTCTTAACCTACATCAAGGTTAGTGGTGTGCAACATAAAACGAATATATATGAAAAATGCATGATGAATAAAATGTACATAGCCAATGATACACGTGGGTAAGCTATGTTGGACTAAGTTGGACTATCACCTCTGTTAGGAATATAAATATTCAGATGAAGGCTCGGTCACCCCGAGTATCTACTTAGCATTTACATAGCTCATAGGCTTATTTATATTACCTTAGTACTATTAGTATTATTAGTTTCATTAGATTAGTCGTATCTATATTTGTGGAGTGGGTCGGGTCTTTACCTACTGTCAGCTAACTCCACTGCCCACTAGGGGCACAAATATTAGGAACTATAAATACCCCTTCCCACACTTGGGAAGGGTTGGAACTCTTGTCATTTTACACACACTAATCTAATTGATACAAGTTTCTCCCAACTCTCTCTCTCTCTAGTTCATCTCTCTAACTCAACAATGGATCTAATCTTCCATAACCCAAGACCACCCGAATCACTCACACAATGTTATTGTTTTGTTTCTATAATTGGTATCAAGATCCATGGTTAGGTTCGATTGATTGTGTGTGCTTGGTTCGAATCGTGGTTTCCATTCTCTCGGTGTTATTGTTTTGTTTCGAACAATATTCATTTGATTCTACTGCCTTATGTCCATTTGTTTTTGGTTTTTTGGTTACGATAATCCTTCGTCAATTTGTGGTTTTGTTCAACATTTGAATATGTGTCAACTGTTTAAAGTCCATGTAAAGTCCAGTTGAAATCTTTGAATGGATATGGATTATATTGGTTTACTAGTCTCATATTATTCAAGTCCACTTAAGGTGTGTGTTACTCCACAAGTTTTCTCGTGTTTCATTTTTTTGTTCGAATACTGCTTCAAGAAAACTGTTTCATGAAAGTCACTTGAGGACTATTTGCTCTTTCCCATGTGTAGCTAATGGTTTTGAGTGTACTTGTCTTCAAGAACGCCTGACATTCACTTGTGGTTCGAACTCATTAGCCTAGTGGTGATTTTTTTGTCAATTCGTGGGTTATTTGGAATATGTTCTAAGTAGCGTTTTGTGTATACTTTTGGCTGCAAATGTTCTTGGTAGCGTTTTGTGGGTGCTTTTGGCTGCAGTTTGTCTGGTATCCAAAAAATGGAAAATGGGGACAAAAATGTGATGGTGACAGGGTCTGTCTCGTGAACTTTGTTTGTCAGCTTGTTGTGGCGTTTTGAGTCCTTAGGGTGTAGCGTTTTGTCTACTGAAGACAAATTATCAAACAAATGGAAAGGGCATGCTGCCAAAATTTAAAGAAAACTTGCGATTTGTCTAACAATGGTCTAACAATTGGCGTTTTGACCATACTAGATGAAGATGAAGTATGTTTGACCACGTTGACCAAAAAGAAACACAGACTCTTATCGACCTCAGTTTTACCATCATCAGTCAAACTCAGTTAAAACCGAAGCAAAACAGAATTACAAACAAGACAAGACTGCCTACATCAATCATCATATCCTATCAATATCCTAAACCCAGCTCACGAACAACAATAAACAACAACAAATAAACTCTAATCCTATATCCCATCTTCATTATTGGACGCACAGCAACATCACATCCCACTACAAGACTCGATATACGTAAACACAAAACCAAATCTCAGATTTATTTCGTGACATTAAAAGATAAACCAAAACCATTTAAGGTTGTCACACGAAAATCATTCATCACAGATTTGTTTGAAGCAACACTTCATTAATATCCGAACAATTAAAAGAAAAATCAAAACAATAAAATGTTTTAATCTTCCTTTTGATTCGGTTATGAAAACACTAAACGAAACAAGTACAACCTACCTGGTCTCATAGTCTTCAAGATATAACAATGAAGTGGGTTTGTCTTAGTTAAGTGGTGCTTCGTTGTAGATCAAACAAGAACGAGATTAGAAGGTTTGTATTGTTGATGAGATCAATGAAAAGTGATGATGATATAGAACGGTTGGTGTTTATGTTTGACTGCTGATAGAGTGATGAGGAGCAGTTGGGGGCGGATTAACCTGAGATTAGGGTTAGATCGATATGGGATTAGGGATTATTGGTGATAATGTTGGTGTGGTGGCGTTGAGTTTGTGAGGGGATTAGGGTTGGATTAAAAGTGTGGTTATGTGAATGTTTTATCTTATATACCGAAAATTAGGGCTACACTAATTCAGATTAGTGGCGTTTGGTGTTGGGCTGGTGGGCTCATGGTGATGAAACTATTTGGGCTGCATATTTGTAAAGTGAACTGGACCAGCGATTTGGATGGGCTTAGCCGTCTGTGGTATTTTAATTTCGGGCTGAAACACTGATTGATATCAAAGTTGCAATGGACTCGTGTGTTTACTGACCACAAGCCAAGATAGTTACAAATTGCTATTTTGTTAAATGTTTTGGTATAATTATTTGACCAATAAGAGTGGTATGTTTGGACCTACAAAATTCCACGAGGATTCACTCGTCACGGCTAGTATTTGGGTATATGAGTATCTACGTGATTACTGAATTGTGGATTTGGCTTCACTGTCCTATTGATGCCTTCGACTTGAGTGAGCCTGCAATTTGATCTTTTTGGTTTGAGTTACATTTGACAAAGTTGCAATTTGTCTAAGTTGCGATTTGTCTAAGTTGAGATTTGTCTAAGTTTGACATGCTGCGACTTGACTTGTTGCGATTTGATCAAGTTGCGACTTGACGTCTGTGACTTGAATTTCAAAGATGAGCATTGCACTTCACTCTTGGGTATTCTGGTTGATTTCACGGTTTCTCTTGTAGATTTTAGAAAATCCCGCGGAAGATTAGATTTCTCGGTTTAAATCTCAAGAGCTGTAAAATCCCATGAAATTAATTTTGGACAAGTAGGCTGGACTTGGATTTAGACATAATAAAACTTACGGGGTTTGACTAATTTGTCGGGATAAGTTTGTGCTTCGAGATCGGCAGGAATTGGGAAATTATGATAACTTGGTTGGTTTGTTAATTCACGGGTTGGTGTACTTAGTGTCTCAAACATCTCGGGGTTGGATGGATGCACGATGTTTGATGACCCTTGCTCGAGCGTATTTATGGTGATTAGACTTGGATGTTCAAGAAGTTGATATATACAATAAAGGATGGAAGGTTGGGTATATATCACTACCTATATTTAAAGGAGTTACGTTGTTGTGCTCAATATAGGTTCTAAATCACAAATTTAGTGCAAGTATAAGTCGCGGACTTGTCCTTTATCAAGCTTCATCAAGTGATTGTTGTTTCTCAAGCTTCTAATGGGATTGTAGTACAAGATCTTCTCAAGAGGTGGTCAGACTTAAAGACAGGAGGTGGAGTGTTCAGAGACATGTCTTAACCTTTTACACACTTTAAAGTTAAACACATTTCATCAAGCGGTTTTAGCATATTATGAGCTTCAGGGAATTTTAATCTGCTAAACCATTGATGAGGAGACAAACGAGGGGTTACTACAAGAGAGTCTTAATCACCATCCTCCTTGCAGTAGTTTTATTTGCCTCTTTCCATGTATGTGCCTGACAAATTCACAACCATCACGAACTCTCAGCTTTGGCAAAAAGATCATTGCATGCCCTTTTTGAGGGGGAGAATTAGCGCGTGTTTTCTAGCGGTTCAGTCTCCAGTGGTGTGAATCTTAGTGGTTCCGGTTACAGCGGGTCAGATCATAGTGGTTCAGTCTCCAACGGTTTGAACCCTAGTGGTTCCAGGTTCAGTGGTTTAGTTTTTAAGCGGTTTGGGTCTTAGCGATTTGCCTAAGGTTTCAGCGGTTTGATTCTTACTGTTGTGCAGTTTGTTCTTGAATTTATTTCTCGGTTAAATCTCAAGAACTGTAAAATCCTGTATACAGTATGACAACTATACCAAGCACTGCACCTGATGACATCCAAGCAGCTGGGTCAGACAGCTATGCTTGATAGGACTGACTATGAGTCATGGGCACTGCTAAGAATTAGCGCATGTTTCTTCTCTTTTTGGCTAGTCAACAGCACAAGATGATCACGAAGTTCATTTGGTATTCCTCATTTGAGATTGAAGTTGAATTTCACGAAGGCGTCTACTTATTTTATCTTGAAGTCGGGGTTGGTTGGATGCATGACCTTCAATGATAACTTGCTTGTGCTTAAAATTTTAAGTTGAAGACTTAGGTTATCTAGTTACCAGCAGTCGGGGTAACTATCACTTAAGAGATACTATAGAGTACTCAGTGTCACACGTCAATGACGTTGTCGATAATCGCAAGAGGTGTTAATGTCTCATACTTTGGTTGGGTATTGAGCACTTAGAGATTTGCTTGGAGCATTAATTCTCTACACCGTCCTTCCAACATTAGTGCAAGCTTAAGTAACGAAGTTGGGGACTTCTACTTCAGTTTTCAATATTGGCATATCGGGTTTCCTTCATCAAGTGGTCACAAATCGTTGTCTGTGTTCGAGGTTGGTTAGTTAGCAAAGGTCTTAAAAGTTGTGATGTGATCAGTAAATCTCACGGGATATTCTTAACCCAAACTGTTATTCACCAAAATCATATCAGTCGTGCCACATTCAATTTGTCAGAGTCTCACGGTTTCTTCTTGGTTTTGTAAAATCCCGCGAAAGAACTTATTTCTCGGTGTAAATCATAGATTTGTAAAATCCCGTGATGATGGGTTATGCGCTCTTGAGCGTGATCGGGTTAAAACCATTATCAAAGTTCAGTTAAAACATCATAAGGAGCTAGATCGGAGCATCTAAACGACAAGATGTGACTACGGCGTTAATTCATTATTATTTATTTGAGGCTGAAGTGAAATTTCATGGGTGCGTGTACTTAGTATCTGAAGATATCAGGGTGGTTGGATGAAGATTCTTCGAGATCCTTGTTCGAGCTTTCATCCTTTACAATGACGAGGACTTGGATATATAGTTATTTTTTCTTTCTCTCTATTTACAAAATAACTATCACTTTAAGGAGTTACGTTGTAGTGCTCAGTGTCACACGAAGTTGTGGATATCCAAGAGGTGATGTACATCTTATACTTGATGGTTGGTTGGTTGAAGAGTATAGAGTACTTAGGGATTCAATGTTGCACGAAGTCTCTACACCGCTCTTTGTCACGCATTAGTACAAGTTTAAGTCACAAGTTCGGGTTATGTTACTTCAGTCTCAAGTTCATCATATTAGGTTTTCTCCATCAGTAGTCACGACTTCAAGCCGACAGTATGATAATGGGGTTGGTATTGAGTTAGATGAGAGAAGCAGAAAAGAAAGAGATCACGTCTGTACACATCAGTGCAGGCCTCGCTCTTCATCATAATGACGTCTGAATACCTCAGTTCAGGCCTCGGTCTTCATCATTATGATGTCTGTTCATATCAGTTCAGGCCTCGTTCTTCAAAGAAAAGAAAAGTGTACGCTTGAGTGCACTTTATCTTCAAAAAGAAGAGGAATCTTCTTATTTTTATGGCCATTCTCATCAACAAGTTTCATGCTCTTTCCGTGCTTATTCAGTCTTCAAGTGGATCGGCGCATATTGGTGTATACTTTTATTCACATATTCAACCAAAAATTGCAGTTGACAGGCATATGCAATTTTTGAGGGGGGGGGGGAAGGGTGAATAAACAACATGTCAGTCTTCAAGAACCGTCAAGTGGAGCTACTTACCGTTGATGGTATTAACATTCACTAGTTCAATCATCAAAAATTGTAGTTGGCAGGCATATGCAATTTTTGAGGGGGGGGAAAGGGTGAATATTATTCTACATGTTGATTGATGATTGAGAAATGGTCATACGACTCTTGAATAAGACAGTTCAGGAGTCGTGTAAACCATGGTTCTCCAACACTACATCTTCCTCCGTCTATCAAGGTGTTGAAGAACATGGTCATGGAATGCTAATCGACATCGTCTCACGGGCTGGTACAATCAGCAACAAAGGGTTTCTAGTCAATGCTTCATGTACACGTCATTACGCTGCATGTACACATCATGATGATGATTATCATCTCATGTGTATGCTGCGGGCTGATGGGTTGTATGTAAGGTTACTGGAAGACATTTGGTGAGATGAAGATGATTGGTATTCTGTTCCTCCATATTGGGCAATCTTGAAGAAGGTCGAGTCTACAGTCTATTCTACATTCTCCGCTATGTGTTAGAAGACTAAAGACGGCATGCATTTGGTTATCAAAAGACTTCTTCATATTATGACCGTTCATCCAAAGTCTTCTTTCTATTATGGGTTTTCATCACAAAGGTTGTCAGATTGGGGTAGAGCACTAATTAGGGGAGAGTGAAAACTCTGAATTAATCCCTGATTAAATGTGCTCACATTACTCTTCAGCAAGTAAAGCGATGGCAGCGGAGATATTCTGGAAGCTGAGGAGTAATGTTATTGTTTCGTATCCTTGTATATATTTGCTTCATACATTTTTGTTCATATCTTATACCATTTTGTAAATAGATATATAGAAAACCTGCAATTTGTAAATAGAGAAACGTAAAACCAGAAAAACCATAAAAAATTAAAAAATAGAAAATACCACAAATAGTTTCACCTAGGCATGTCTTCTGTTTATCGATAACATTTACGGACTTAGAAATGTCATTCAATAATGGCACGGGTCTTTAAATGAAGCTCGAGCAGAAGTTAAAATGGATGGTTAAAACATGTCTAAATGGCTTGCTATTACTTTAGATAGCAACCCGCGCTTCATACTGGGGAAAGCACGTCGCCAAAAAGACGGTTGTTCCTCCAACTGGGTGATGTTCACCTGGGCATGGATTACTTTATATCCATGTTTCTTCGATCTGATGTACATTTCAGTGCATCATTTCTTGAAAAAGAAGAGAAATCTTCTTTGTATACAAATAGTTTTCATTCTGTGATTCTTTTTAAAATTATTTGTAAGACACTTGGTGATTATGTGTTGCTTGAAATTCTTTTATACTTGGATTGTGCATAATTTGTCACTCAATCAACGACTACAAATATTTAACTTGAATACGGGTCATTGATTGAGGGGGAGAGTGAATTCAAATTTTATATCATCAAACGGGTTTCTTGGTTTACTCATACTTGCTAGAAATGGTTTTGGAGTTAATGGGGTATTAGTTGAAGAGGATCTTGCTAAAATTTTGTATCAAATGGCCAAATGTGTTAGTTGCTAGAAAGTTTAGGACATTATGTGCAATTTGCTTATAGTTTCCTAGCTTCACACATCTAGAAGGTTCATTTGTGTTACTTTGGAATCCTCGTATAATCCCCTAAACACCTTAAGACTCAAAACCTAAAAGAAGTAAGAAAACCAGTTGTGTTTGATGTTCTTGAATACTCCTATGACATTTGTATGATCTGAATGAATGAGTTTCAAATGATGTTTGACTTTTGTTATTCGACTGCTGCTTAATTGTTGTTGATATTGTGCATATGTTCTCAAGATTCGCTTAGGTATATAACTATCATGTTTGAATCATGTTCCTAAGATCCTGAATTGAATATTGAAATCTGTGTGAATTGCCATGTTCATGATTGCTATTTGCTCGTCATGCTAAATAGTAGGTTGACGTATTTCCTGACTGTAGTTTGAGTAAATGAATTTGGTATTATAATGTGGCAAGCTGCTGAAGGGTAGCTATTAAGGAATAGTGTATCTGTATGTATGTATATCTGTGTTGATATTCTTATGCAGATTCCATAGCCAAAATGAATGTGCCAGTTCCCGCTCTAACCACTTGATCAGATGTTCAAACTCTATTGATTGGCTCAGAATTCACCACGACAACAACAACAGCAGCAACAACAACAACAACACCGTCATCACCACCACCACCTTCAGTGAAACAAAGCAATATCTACTCCGATCTCGCCAAGTGGAGATCTTCAACGTGTGGGAAAGTTTTGTTGGTGGATGGATAATTGATGTTGACCACTGACTCACTCAGAAAAGTGGATGATCACATCATCTGCGCAAAAAGGTCAATATCATCTGTGTCATAAAAAGTTATCTTGTGCAAAATGAGTAGTGAATCTCCCTCTTAGATTAAGGGGGAGCAAAGTATGTTTCATCATCAGAACATGTTAAACCTGCCCACATTTTCTCCCATGTTTTCTAAATTATTTAAATCAATTGGGATCACAAATCTCAAAAGGTTTGAAATTTTTGATCAGGGGAGAGAATGTGATTTAAATATGAAACCTGATGAAAATTTGATGTTTTAGATTTAAGTGTAGGCTCTCCCACATGTGCTAAACTCTTTTGTATATCGATGCACATATTGAGGGGGAGCGAATGGATGAAAAAGGATTTTGGCATAGCATGAGATCATGACTCAGACTTAACCAATGAATTGACGAAACCTATACTGTCATTGATCGAAAGGACATATCCTGGCCGGGTAATAATTTCAAGCTGGTCTAAACAGTGATGTAAGCGTGTCTCTAAAAGGATGTGTTTGAGTAGAGTGTACCGTTTCGAGAAACTTTCTGTGGACTTGACCAGGACGGGTAATAATTTCAAGCTGGTCTAACCAGTGATGTAAGCGTGTCTCGAATTGGTCATGTTCACTGAAAGTTGATCAATTCAAAAAGTGCGAGCTCTACCTAACATGTGCAAATTTGTAAAACAATTATTCGAGCACATGTTGAGGGGGAGCATTTGAAAATTATAAAACTCTCAAGTGTTAGCAAAAATGTGTTTCAGAATTATGAACACTTTGAGAGATTTTTCAAAGATTTGGTTTGGCAATCGTGGAAGTACACCAAAGACCGACCATTTTGATCAATGTATGGAGTTATAAGGATGGTTAGGTTAGGCTCAAGTTCCCACGATCCCGCCAGAGCCGGAGGGATCTACCCAGGGACAATCCACTAGTTAGTGTAGAAGTCCTTAGGTATGATTAAAAAAGGAAAAAAGTGGATAAGGGAAAAGTGTCGACTGAGATGGAGCTAGTACTGGAACAAACCCAACAAGGTTCTAGTAATGAAGTCTTGGTAAGAACTGAAGGGGTTGAAGAATGAAAAAGAATTGTAAAGATAAAGGGTGAAAAGAAAGAAGCCCTCCTTACAACTTAGGCAGAAACCGGGTCAATACATATGCTGTCAGAATCACTTAGTTGATTGCTGGCATTGAAGACAAAGTATCATGGACCCAGTGATACGCTGCACAACCCTACCTAGCCACTCAAGGTCCCTCAAAGGACTCTTGTTTCAATTGTCACGGAGTTCAATACATCTCTATCGTCTCTCTCACTCCGAGTTAGATGATATTGAAAAGGTGGCAGTCCTCTCCAGCCTCCACTTACTAAATCAAAACGCACTATTGAGTCTAGAGCCACGAGATGCACAATAAGATCTCATAGGGACACGAATTATTTCTACACTAGTTGTTCAACATCAAGGACACCAGTTGTAAACTCATGAGTCCTACGCAGATCTTAGCAATCTGCCAGAACATTTATGAGAGAATTTACGAATGTAATTCTCAATGATTGAATGGAAATTCCTGCCAGGGTCAACATCAAACAGCCCTGAAAGCAGGTCACTTCGGTAATTCCCTGTGGATTACGCTTAGTGATCGCGGCGGTTTCAAACGGTCTACAGTCGTGGAGTGATCTCCAGCGACTCACCTAATCGTTGATATACTACGGTAGGATCTTAAAAAGCCCTCTGTGCGTTTTCGATTAGGAACGGTCCTGGTAAGGATTAGAGAGAGTTTTCACACTATGTTGTTAACAATCTCGAAGTCCAAACCTGTAAGTACCGGACGTTTTATTGCTAACTATCGTATGCAGGAACATCTGGCAGTTGAAGCTGATTGCTGTTGCAGCTGTTTGCGGTTGTAGCTGATTGAGGTTGCAGCTGAATGCGGTTGTAGCTGATTGAAGAAAAGATGCCAATCCACTACCACATGTTCACACTACACCATCATTGTAATTCAACAAAGTCATGATCAACCAAAAGACCTTTAACACATCTTCTGCAAACTCTGATGCTGAAGATCATGACTCCAAATAGTGTGAGCATGTCGGCTCGATGATTAACACATCACGTGGAGACATACTACTGAAAGATGGCTTGAAGATTCATGTTGGATGATATTTTCAAAGAATACTCAAAATCATCCAAGACAAAGAATAGTCATCAAAAGATCACTGCTAAAGGCACAAAGATACAAGACGTTGAAGAATCAAAGACTACGAGCTATGAAGACAACTTCAGAAGACAGAATGCTAGAATTCAGTATATTATTTCCGGGGTGACCTCCCTTAGGGGGAGATTGTTAGGAATATAAATATTCAGATGAAGGCTCGGTCACCCCGAGTATCTACTTAGCATTTACATAGCTCGTAGGCTTATTTATATTAGCTTAGTACTATTAGTATTATTAGTTTTATTAGATTAGTCGTATCTATATTTGTGGAGTGGGTCGGGTCTTTACCCACTGTCAGCTCACTCCACAGCTCACTAGGGGCATAAATATTAGGAACTATAAATACCCCTTCCCACACTTGGGAAGGGTTGGAACTCTTGTCATTTTACACACACTAATCTAATTGATACAAGTTTCTCCCAACTCTCTCTCTCTCTAGTTCATCTCTCTAACTCAACAATGGATCTAATCTTCCATAACCCAAGACCACCTGAATCACTCACACAATCAAGATGTTTAGATTCTACAACCTCCTTATTATCGAAACACAAAAGCGTGTCAAAGAATGAGAATTCTTAAGAATGCGAGCATGCTTCCCCTTGGCTGTTTCTCTCCCTTTATCTATACTCCCCGTTGCTAGGGTACCAACGTATACGATGCAGGGATGAGAAATGCTACAAAAATAAAGGTTAGTGCATGATTTGCTCCCCCTTGATCAATACTCCCCGTTGCTAGGGTACCAACGTATATGATGCAAGGAAGAAGAATGCTATAAAATAAAGGTTAGTATAAAACAATATTTGTCCTTGGACAAGTATGTGATATACAACAATGCGTGTATATGATGCATTCTATAAATGCTTGACGAAAGCTCCCCCTTGCTCTAGGGCGTCAAGATAAACCTACAAAACAAAAATTAGTGCACTAGAAGTTATATCTTATGACATATATGTCATATACGATCAATGTGTATAGACGATGCAATAAGAGTGCTTGATAATTAATATGTTGAATACAAGCATTATTCATAAATTGACATGTAACGAATACAAGTCAGGAAATAAGATTATAGCATCGAGCCCATGGCACCGAACCTTGACTTAAATTTAATGATGCCCCTTAGAGGTAAATTTGCCAATTTACCAAGAAATTCTCAATATTATGCTACCCATTTCAATATGAGCGCTACTCATCCAGGCAGGCTTGTCAAGCAAAATATGCATATTCATAATACTAGCGGTTCCAACGGAATTAATGGTTCATGAAATTAGGGACTTGAATGGCAAAAGATTACTCAATAACTATAATCATGTAATCGGGTCAAGCATACCAAAATCTACTTGTATTCAGTTTGTAAAACTAGCATGTATCCCCCTCGCGAGGTTTATAAAACATTAAAATGAGTAAAGGCGAGGCTATGAACTCACCGTAAGCAAAGTGAACGATCAAGTGAGGTAGTGAAGAAATAACCGCAAGAGTCCTACGAGCAACCTAGATATATACGCGTCTTAGTTTCTAAAAATAATAATACAATTATTTCTATATGCTATATAAGTTATAATCTCAATTATGCTTGGTACATAATCTAAATAATTGTCAAAATATAATTTTGCATTTAAAAATGATTTACAAGTTTGAAATATATTTCTTACAAAATTTCAAGTTTTAAACTTATTTTTGTCCCTAAGTCCAACATAAGTCATAAAGGTTCAATTTAAGTCTAAGGGTTCAATTTTAGTCAAAGGGGTTCAATTTTTAGTCAAAAAGTTCAGATTAAGTCTAAAGGTTCAAACTATATTAGGTGGTTCAAAAATAAAACTTAAGGGTCCAAATTCGTTAGTCATTACTCTTTTCATACCTTTTAATCACAAAGCTGATGAAATTTTATACTCTTGTTCACTTTCAAAAATTCATAACTCACAAACCGTAAATCGAAAAATCATGTTCTTTATATCCCTAGTTTCCTTTAAGTCCCTAGTTTACTGTAAAAATAAGTCTACTCAAAAATTTGCAGGTATAACCACTTTTTTTAAATTTTCTTTACAGGTCAGTCCTAAAGGTAAATGGGACTGAGTTTTACGTCTTACCAAATCAGTCATAACTGAAAATCTACGGGTCCTATGAAGGTGAGGCCAATCGGAGGTGGTAGCTCTATTTGTCTAGTACAGGCTACATATTTACTTTTCAAATAGTTATGGCATAAAACTTGATTTTTTTCCCTGAATGCCAACAGTATACAAAATCTGACCCTTTTTACCGTAAAATTCATAGTTTAATCATCGGGTGTCGTCAAGGAAATCACCACTCGGGGAAATGACCACAAGACATAAATCTACAGCTATATATTTTTATTTTAGGTCCAAAGTCTACTGATCAGTACAGTTAATTCCATTTTTGCCCCTGAACAGAAAACTATTTTGCAATACAAGTCCTTTTAAGGTTTTCTAGTAATCTAGCCTATGTACCAAGTATAACCAAGCATAATAAACTTATATATCATATAAAATACATCAAGAAACAATATATTTACAAAAGTAAAAATGAAAAGTGTGAGTGTTCGGTATCCTTACAATAATGGATGAATGAAAAACAAGAACAAAATAAGGACAAGAATACAAGAACCCTAGAATCACCAACACAATCAACACCCAAGCTCCAAATCTTTTACCCAACCTTAATAACCCTTAATAACCTTGCAAGAACACTTCTTAAAACTCTTGCAATCTTTAAAGAACTCAGCCCTTGAACCCAAGAAAATTGATGTTGATGATGATGATGTTTGATGGTGATTATGAAGAAATAAACCCGAGAACTAGCTAGGAATTACAACACCTTCAATCCAAGATCAATATATTTGGTAAAATTTGAAATAAATTAGTTTTTGGAGCTGTTCTAATTCGTGGATGAAGAGAGAAAAAAATAAAATGTGTTATTGTGGTGATAAAAATGAGGAAAGTAGTAAAGTGTATGTGTCTAGTCATGTAAGAATGGCTCAACACTTGTCCAAAATGAAGGACAAGTGCCTCTTGTGTTTGCATGGGCATGGATAATGAGGGGGGTAAGAAGGGTGAGTGGAGCTTTTATCATTAATTTGAGTATATGTTTGTTATAAAGTGTAGTTTTGATCCCGGTAATTTAAAACGTGGAGTTTTTAAGATGCGTAACGTAAAATCGGGTAGTGTAAAATTATAGAAATTTTAAAAAATGTTAAAACTTGTTATCATAATCTATTTTAATAATTTAGATAAGTGGTGAGTTCATCGGAGGATTTAAATGTGGTTAGAACATAAAAACGTAGGTTTAGATCGCGTAAGACGTAAAAGGTGCAAGGTTTACGTAAAAATGGAAAAAGTAAAAAGTGACATTTTAAAATAGGATTGTAAGGAACCAATGATGCATAAAAAGTGTAGAGTGGACATAGTCTAGTGTCGGTTGAATTAATTGTATGTGTCATGACGTAAGCGGATAACTTCCGCTATGTTTTATGGCCCAACATAGAAACCTTGTGTTTTATGGCACAAAAACATAAACCATCTAATTTAGTAAGAATAGATTACAATGATGATCTATGACGTAAATAGGTCATGGATATGAATGGCTAATCTAAATGAACTTCCATTGAAAGGAAGCCTTCAATGGATGAAGATGACAAGTTCCCTAAACTTGTTGTGATGGATCTTCATATATGCATGTGGAATCTACATGAACTTCTTGAATAAGAAGTCTTCAATCATTGAGGATGTCAAGTGCCCTTGAATCTTCATATGTCGGAATGCTTTGGTGGATGATGACTTCAAGATCTCCTAACCTTCTTGGTGGATCAGGAAGTATGCTATGTTAGTGATGGATGATAACTCACGAGCTCTGAGCTTGCTTCACATGATCATTACGAGTGTATGCTTACAACATAATGAAAGTTAGTGTAGAAACTAAGAACATGCTAAAGATAGTTTCTTGGATCGTTTTGAGCCTTAGGGTTCAACAATAACAATGAATAATCATGCAGCGGAATAAGAACAAATCAATTGTTATTGACACAAAGTTTCTCTTTATCACACCATGCCTCAACTATTATTTGATCTGAATAATACGGTTACACTCTCTTGTAACAGGGATCAAGAGATCCTTGAGGCAACAACACAAAAACTAGTCTAGTCTAGGCGTTTACAAGTTACTACGCCCTAGACACACACACACACTTTTATTGACTACATTATAGAAGACCTAATAAACTAATTACCCATGTCCTCTTTATATACTAGAGGATTAGGGTTTACAATTAGGAAACATGATACAATAAGTAAACTAAATAAATCTTCCATCTTTTTGTAGTTTTCCTTCTTGTCACTTTAAGCCCTTCATGTTTCATTCTTCTTGTTTTGTATCATCAGATCTATAAAACCCAACAATCTTCCCCTATTTGCTGATGACAAAACAAACACGGTCTTGTACGAACTTCCCTAGACGAAGTAGAAAAGTTGAGATGTAATCATCTCGCTGAATGAAACAAACTTGTCTTCCCCTTAAACCATGCCATGCCACCACAATATCTCTTCCCCTTTTTGTTATCAACAAATAGAGAATGAATAAACAGTAGAAACTTCCCCTCGAGTGATGCATGTACATAAACTGATTCTTCAAATCTTTAGGCTTTATATACTGTTGAAGAAAAATAATCATTACCAATTTGATGTTGAAGTAGAAGAAACCAACCTTGCGTCCTATGCCTTGTACTAAATACGACTTCGAACGTATACTCCACATATAGGGAGACCGCAATCTCTTGACAATAACCACTGAGCACAATAACGTAACTCCTTCAAGTGTTTTGTCAATTCGTAGTCATTGAACGAACAAACAAGTTATCTTTAAACGTTGTAAGCCACTTAAGATATGCTAAGACACAACCTTGAAAAATTCCACTGCATCATCAAAGAAGCAACAAATACTCCTCTTCGCCAATAAGAAAAATAATTCGAGCCATAAATCTTTTTAGAACCGAAAACAAAATCCAAAAACCTTCTTCGTGTGTGTGAACTTCCCCTGTGTGTGTGATCACCATAAAAATCCATACTTACTTCCCCTCACTACTCGTTACTCAAGCATCTATATCGAACCAAACACTACTAGCAGCAGTATTAACCAATAAGCGCAGCAGCAGAAAAAAAATGCAGCAGTAGTATCAATAGTTGTTGAGCAGTAGAAACTTCATGCTAGCAGTAGTATCAAATAAAGCTAGCAGTAGAATAAATTATATAGCAGCAGTAGAAACTCCTTCAAGAGCAGTAGTATAAATTCCAAGTAGCAGCAGTATGAATCCAAAGCTCAAATAAAATAATACGTACCAAATCAGTCCTACTTGCCTCGAATCTCACCGTTCCATTAATGAAACATGAACTGCCCCACAAACTATCATCGATCCACCAATAAAAATTCGATCAATCCGCATGCGACAATCGATTATACCATATAATATTGATCCCATCATCTCAACCAGTGTAATAAAGTGAATAAATTATATTTAGAGCCCACATGCAGTACGACAATTCTTCATTAATATTTCAATGTGATAAGTCGTCTGGCCCACAATCACATGTATACCGATAATAAATGATCAACAGCAACACCAATTTCATTAAAAAATTCGATCATTAGTTTCGATCATTAGTTTAATAACTTCATAGCCCCACATATTGAATTCGACCAATAACGGTAATATAATAATCGATTCACAAATTTCTCCACTTGAACAAAATTAATGGGATATAAAATCTTCATGACAATTCAATTAAATATATTACTGACTGAATTAATTCAATTACCTTAACATAAAACAACAGATCTCATCCAATGAATATTGAACTTTAATTAAGAATCGCTTGTTGTCCCACACCGACTTGAAAATTGCTACGACTATCAAAATAATCCATGATCTTTTGTATCTTGTCGCAAAAAAAATCTTTTTCGACAATAAATCATCTTTCAAAACTGCTATCATCCACGAAAATAAAAACCTTGTAACATCCCTAGATCGAGAGCCCCCCGCTCTGATACCACCTGTAGAAACTAAGAACGTGCTAAAGATAGTTTCTTGGATCATTTTGAGCCATAGGGTTCAACAATAACAATGAATAATCATGCAGCGGAATAAGAACAAATCAATTGTTATTGACACAAAGTATCTCTTTATCACACCACGCGTCAACTATTATTTGATTAGAATAATACGGTTACACTATCTTGTAACAAGGATCAAGAGATCCTTGAGGCGACAACACAAAAACTAGTCTAGTCTAGGCGTTTACAAGTTACTACGCCCTAGACACACACACACACTTTTATTGACTACATTATGGAAGACCTAATAAACTAATAACCCATGTCCTCTTTATATACTAGAGGATTATGGTTTACAATTAGGAAACATAATACAATAAGTAAACTAAATAAATCTTCCATCTTTTTGTAGTTTTCCTTCTTGTCACTTTAAGCCCTTCATGTTTCATTCTTCTTGTTTTGTATCATCAAATCTATAAAACCCAACAGTTAGTAACATTATGATCAGGGTGATTACTGTATGATTCTACATGGTTTGCTACTGATCTAAATGTATGCAAAGGGTAGAGGGAATGTGTGTTCTAGTGGGTTTCAGAACAATGGGTAAACAATGGGCTACTATTTATAAGAAAACTGTTCAAACAGCCCGCGGATTTGGCGGACCCAGATGCAGGGGTCCGTCCATTGAACCATTTGGTTCCGCCAGTCTCTAATAGGCA